>JAPMOB010249999.1:0-25255 GCA_029875015.1 Lepomis gibbosus | reverse complement strand
ACGTCTGCTTCTCGCCCCGTGCTGTGACACCCGGCCCGAATTTTCCTTTTAGAATGGCCTTGTGTTTATCCACTAACTGGGCTAACAGTAAACACTGTTCGTCTGTCCAGTTGGGCTTTCTCGTCCGTCTTGGTTTTGATTCCGTGTTTGATGCATTAAAACCAACATTCAAAAAACCACTTAAATAGACACGCCAGCAATCAGTGTAATTGGAAAGAGTGGAACAATTTTTATCATTTCAAGCCAATCAAATACCTTATAGGAAATTAACAGCATGGTAAATTAAAAACAGGATTTATATACACATATATAATGTGTGTGTGTGTGTAGGTGTGTGTGTGTGTGTGTGTGAGAACGGTCAAATAGGAAATATTACGCATGTAATTTCCCAAGTGAAGACTTTGAATTGAACCTATACTAAATATCACTCTTTTTTTTCCTTCTTGGACAACCAACCAATCACAGTCTTCAAAAGATTGTGTCATACATAGCAATGGGGTCAACCCCGCCTCCTCACTCAAATAAAAGTTTTCATCTTTTCCTTGCTCAGAGTTGCTCTCAGATCAGTCCCTGATCGCTCTTAAGCTAAGACTCCTACGTAAAAGTTTTTTAGCAAAAGCGTCCATAGGTTGATGGATGCAACATGGCGACGTCCATGGAAGGGGGTGTCCGCGGTTATGGAGATATAAATGGCTTATTCTAAGGTAATAAAAACATAATGGTTTATTATATAAGGTCATTGCACAACACTGAAAACATAGTTATGGATCTTATATTGCATTTCTGTTTATAGATCCTCAGAAATATTACACACTGAACCTTTAAGTACTGTGTTTTCAATTGAATACACTGACTGATGACCTTTTTTTGGTTTACAATTCAGTAGAGCAACAAAAGCAAACAATTATGCAGTCAGTGATAGCAGATGACCATTTTTGAAACATCTAGGGAGCGCAATCTGTATTCTGTACTTGGCTAATATGTCAACATTGATAATCAAAGTGAGACACCACTAGTCACATTTAGCCCCTGTGATTTATTCCCACAAAACAGGAACAATTGTCCTTGCCGCCCGGGTGTTTCAGATGGGGACCTCTGTTGGAACAGCAGCAGGGTGCTCACAGCAGCCAGGCTTTAATGAGTTCATCTGTGTGTGTGTGTGTGTGTGTGTGTGTGCGTGTAGTGGGGCGGGGGGTACATCCGTGCACGATTGTGTATTTGTGTGTGTGTGTGTGTGTGTGTGTGTGTGTGAGAGAGAGTGTGGAGGAGAGGAAATCACTCTTTTGGAGAACAGTCAGATCTGTGCGCCAAAAATCTTTCCACCATATATATATATATTCTCTCCTCACTCAACAGCTATCTTTGAACTACCCTTGAGCAAGGAACTTTAACCTCAACTGAAAAGTTTAAAGGATCCCACTGGAGTATTTCCCCTTCTAAACTTTTGTTTGGTTTGTATATTGCATGTGTTTGGAAGGAACCATAGAAATGTGAAGATTGAAGTTTTTCCGTTATATATACACGTGTTCTGTGTTTCCTTAGTTATCTGCAATCTTTTGAGATCTTAAAATATTTTGCAAATCCTAATGAAACCTGACTGGGACATACACAATTTGCCTATTGATGCCCTGAATTAAGGACAGTTGGGATTATTAATAAAAACCATCAAGTTTGACCTAGCCTGCATGAACTGAATGACCAGGGAAGTTAAGTTTTGCTGAAAAAAAATATAAAACAAATGTTTGAAAATGGAAAGTGTGAAAATGAAAAAAGTGAGCATCTTGAGATATAAACGGAGGTTGTCTCCACAAGTGCTTGATGGATAAGCATAAAATGAGTAACTCTTTGTTTCATCACATGAATAGCACGGGGACTCTATATGTGGTGGTGGGCAAGGGAGGTAATTGGCTTTGTCTTAGCTTTATTATTGTAAACGCTGATGTAGCCCATTGCTTTGTTTTTTAGAAAACAAAGGTATAGTTCTGTTATCCACAGTTCTGACTGCTGCATTTGTGGATTCAGACCAAGACAAGTGTAGAGAAAAGAATCCAGAGATAAGATAATTCAAGGCATGGAAGTATTGCCGGAAGAAGGGTGAGGAGGCCATAAAGAAACCCCCAACCACAGCATTTCTGAGTGACTGCCTGCTTCTGAAGTCTCTACCAGTTTGAAAGCAAGACACATCCATCAGAATTAGGCAAGGAAAAGAGGAAAGGTTGTACTCCTAACATTGAGACTTCTGTTAAATATTAAGACTGGAGGAATCCATATTTCAGCACCCCCTCTAATCTTAGATGTCATGAATTCCAGAGGTGCTAATCCTCTGAGAATCTGTTCACAAAAACGGCACGTGATTGTGAGTACTCTTTTTACAGCTGTCTCTCATTCACTATGAATAGGTCAGCTAATGTTTGAAATCGTAATTGGAATAAAATCACCATTCACATGGAATAATTGACAAAATATATATATATATAATATAAGAATATACCACTTATTGTGGATTTCTTTTTAATATTTTTATATTTAATAATTGCTATGATTACCTCTAAAAAACAGGAATAGCATTGACTATGCCACACAGGTATAAGCATGTGGTATTACCTTAGTAAATAGCAGTTTTATCTCCCACAGCCTAGACTCTATGGGGACTACCTCTTCCAATCACACCCATGCACTTGCCTACAGAAATTTTTATTGTGCATGTAGCTGACCAATATGACGTCGCTACCGATAAGTCCGTGACGTATACATAGCAGTGTGTCCCGGCACGGCCCACACCACTCTCCTGGCCAAAACCAAGTGAGACGGTGGGTGAGGCCCGGGCATCCACCTCGCTAGCCTGACTGTCCACTCAGCAGCCGAGAAAGAAGCCACTCTTAAGGTGTGTTCACACTGAAAGCAAATTTAACAAATGCTTTTTAAAAAAGTGATGGAGACATGTCCCCTGGATCCCCAGTGTCAATGAAACCTATGAAATGAACACAATATTTGTCACACTAAGAACTCTTATGGTGTGAAACCAAAAACACAAAATATATAGTGCAGTATGGGTTGTTACAATTAGTTATACCTTGACTAGATAAGGAGCTAGCCCCGGTTCACTTTTTCCTTGTCCCGGTGATCAGCACATCTGGGTGATGTAAGTTTAATGTGCATTAGCATGTTGGATGTTTCCATTCAAATAACGTTGATCTACAACAGTGGCGCAGCGCCGATATACAGACACAGTCCTTGTCTCAGACACAACGGTCTCTCCGTTGCTGTTCTAATGTTCACTGACCAGACCTGCAGCAGGTCGACCAGCTCCGCTGTTTCATTAGTGCCCACTACAGAGTGACAGACTCGCACACAACTGCCCTCATGCTCATCTCCCAACTTGTCCATATCTCTGGCCTTCTGAACTTCAGACACTTGCCCATTCTGAGTCGACAAGCTAACGTTTGCTTATTAGCACTGACATAACAGTACCGTTACCTGTACTGCCTGACATATAAGTCACATCAAATGGAGTAAATTGTAAAGTCACATACGCAAAAAGTATTTATGATGTTACAGGATTTATTTAATCATGCGAAAGGACAAGACAAAATTTATTATAAATGACATTTAATACGTTTAAGGCCGTATTTAAGGGATGGTTCAGGACTCACCTGGCTCGGGTGGGTCCTGAACCATCCCTTAATTATGCTGCTATAGGCCTAGACTGCCGGGGGATTTCCCATGATGCACTAAGCTCCCCCCTCCTCTTCTCTCTCTCCCTCTGAGTGCAACCTCATCCCATTAATGCATGTTACTAACTCGACTTCTTCCCTTTCCCGTAGTCCTGTGCTTTCTCATCCCTCTCCTCTCTCCTCCTATCACTTCCTGCAGGTGTTGCTGGCTCTGGAGCTGTGGAGTCTGGATCTGTGATTGAGAGTCTCCTGCTGCCCCCGTGTTCCTACTAGACACCCTCTGCTACAATTACAACTACTGTTACTAGTCCTATTGCTATTATTACTGTTATTTTTTTCATTAACATTACTATAAATATCTGTACCATTTTTCATTCAGTCTATAGCAACATTACCTTTACCGTCTGTACCTCTATGTGTATACTGTGTAGGCTGCCTCCCTCCCCTCTCTCTCTGTCCTTCTCTCTCTCTCTCTCTCACCCCCAACCGGTCGAGGCAGATGGCCGCCCACCCTGAGCCATGGTTCTGCTCGAGGTTTCTGCCTCTTAAAAGGAAGTTTTTCCTTGCCTGCGTCGCCTAGTGCTTGCTCTTGGTGGGAATTGTTGGGCTTCTGTAAATAACTTCAGAATACAGTCTAGACCTGCTCATTATGAAAAGCGCTGTGAGATAACTTTTTGTGATTTGGCGCTATATAAATAAAATTGAATTGAATTGAATTATTTTTAGAATATTAAATTTAAGACTTTTTAAAATACTTTTAAGGAATGACTTGTATCTGAGATTTGAATCTTCGGACTTTTCCGCTGAATGGAAGAATGTTTTGTTAAAAACAATTTCTTTCACAGAACAGGATGCAAGGCTGGTGATAGAACCTCAGGAGGTCAGTCTGCTTTTTAAAGACTTGTGTACTAAGAAGGCCACTAGGCCAGATGGAATATCTGCATTCCTGCTAAAGACATATGCAGAGCAGCTGCCACCTTCATGGTGCCCCATCTTTCAAAAATCAGTAGACTCACACATCATCCCAGCCTTGTGGAAGAATTCACCTGTACCTAAAAAACCTTGCCCAAAGGTGAATAATGACTTCAGGCCTGTGGAACGGACATCAATTGTCATGAAATGTCTTGAGGATAATGGTGTCATTTTTTAAGCAAGACATTACAAGCAAGTAATTGGGTTTTTAGATCCTTTTCAGTTTACGAATAGGCAAGGGAGTGGCACAAATGACGCTATTAACACCATCTCACTTCTGGTCAGTAAACACCGTGAGGACCCCAAGGCCTAAGCGCGCATTTTGTTTGTTGATTTTAGCTCAGCTCTTAACACTCTGCAGCCTCATTTGCTCATCCACAAACTTAAACACATGAATGTTAACTATTTACTCCTCAAGTGGTACTTTACTTTTTTAACAAACCATACTCAACATTTCAGAGTGAATAACGATTTCGCGGAGCCCAGGCTGTCACGCACATATTGGTAGCGACATCCTATTTGTCACCTATGTGCACAATAAAAATATCAGTGGGCAAGTGTGTGCGTGTGACTGGAAGATGTAGTAACCATAGAGTCCAGAGTGTTTTGAGACCTGCAGTAACTAAAATATAGTAGCACTGGATTTATCCACAGAGTAACAAAGCATTATTCCAGTTTACATTTTTGTCTCCTGTTCACATGTCACATTTTAGCACTTCCCTCTGTACCTTCCACTTAACCTTCTTTCTTGCCCCCAGCATCCTCCTGATGAATTTCTTCTGCCTACACACCTCCCTCTTTTACCACTTCTTCATCTTTGATTGTTTTTTTGAGAAAATGTATGAATCCTTTTGTCCTTTACTTTATTTTCACATTGCAGACTTCTTTAATCAGTGAGTTATAAAAAAAATCATTATCAATGACACATACCAAGGTAGATGCTTAAAAAATAAGTCTTTTCCACAGCCTAGCAAACAAAAAATAATATAAGCACAATGTAGATATGGTAAATACGCAACAAAGTGAATAGGTCATTTAATATACAAACAATTTCCAAAACACATTAAACGCACTATCTCCCCTGTACACCAAAAAACAGCACATACATGGTGGAGATCGATAGCAATAGGCCCCCATGGAGGAGTAGCAAAAACAGCACACCGCAAAGAGAGATCGATTGTCCCCTAGGAATTGCATCTGAAAGCTCTTTCCTGTTAAGTAGGCCTTCATGCAGAACTCCTCCTGCCTACAAATGCAAGCAAATGCAACTGCCTAGATGGAGAGTGAAAAAGAGCAGTCTTAATAGAGCAGCAACTGATAGCGCATCCAGTCAATCTTTGCATCAAATTATCTAGCACATTGTCAGATACCCTTTCTGGCCTGAAGCATTATGGTTGAATGAGTCAGGACTGCATGGTGACTGCAAGTCAGCATACACTCGATGGAAAGCAGAGACAAATTGCCTAGAGGACGGGATGCAAAGAAAAGTGTGTAATCACCCATGTTTCCTTAAGGAATGAGCAAGAAATAAAATGACGAGGATCATGCTGTGATTCTCCGAGTGCCAAGGGAGGTGTGATTGGCTTTGTGCTGGCTGGTTACATTATTGGAAGTGCTGATGTTGCTCATCTCTCTGTTCTTATCCACAAAGCTGTGTGAGGATTCAAATCCACACAAATGCAAAGAGGCGAGCTCAGTGATAAAGAGGCAGAAACCATGGAGGTATTACTAGAAGCGTAAGGGCCCACAAAGAAACCTCACAAAAAATACTTTTTGCTGATTACAGTAGCTCTTAAGCCCCATTCAATGTGCATTAAATAGGTTATGTTTTACTTATTCATTACCAATTTAAGACACAAATACTATCACTTTCTAAAAATATTAATTACACTACATACTCAAATTTATTTTTTACACCTCAAAAATTAAACTGGTGAGATAATCCTTAAATATCTTCAAAAAGTCATTTGGCATGATTTCATTTTCACTGGGATGAATTTGCAACCACATCTTTTTGTTCACCAAAATGTAAATACACCCACACAGGTAAATTATCTTTTTTTCATGTATGATGCCTCCATGGATGCATTCACCTAAGATTGAGCGGGAAGATATCAGAGTGAACAGTTTTAATTTGCAAGTAATCAGAAAAAAATTGAAATAGACATTCTTAACACAACTTCTCACAGGAGATATTTATCAGTTACTGAAATGCTTTACTGAGCTGTGTTACCACAGCTTGTCCGTCGTATTTAGTCTGAGGGGCGAACAATAAAACACTGGTCCACAAGCATAGGTGTCCCAATAGTTGTCCCCATCGCTTTTAAAAAACATAATTTGTTAAAAATGTTCTGAAAATAGCTTGCACTCAGAAATGTTAATTAACAAATGAAATACCTTGAGAAAAGTTTATTTGCACAATAAGAAAACAATCAATGTCAATATGGAAGAAACAAATGTACACTGTCCAAAAAGTAACTAATTAAAAAAACTTAAAAAAACAAAACCTACTGATTCTAAAATGACTCAAAAACATACATGCGCTGATCAACTTTAACAAATTCTTGATACAGCAGTTTCTTCTTGTCCAAGTTTTCTGTTCTCTCCCTATAAACATGACACGCTCATGAGTTGGGTTTGTGCTTTTTCTACGTTAAAAAAGTATGCAGTATTGAAACAAGAAGAAGGTTTAACTCAAAATCCAATTGTAAGGTTGATTCATTATCTTTAGCTAATATTGCTAACATTAAGGTGTTTCTACTTTGTTATTTTTAGGGAAATGATGCTGGATAGGTCTGTTATTGCAAAGATGACTTACAATTGCTTTCTCAGTAGATGTGGTTTTGGCATTGTTTGATGGTTCTGCCGTATTGTATTTTTGTATTGGTGACTCTGTAGTAGCCTAAGCCAACCTTTTGATGCACTGTTATGCAATAGTTTTCCCATGCCATAATTTGTAATTATCTACTCTGACCTCATACTGATCCCCCATTACATTCCATAAAATTGCAAATGCTGGGTTTTAAAAGTTTTTTCATCTGAGCCCTGTATGTCCCCTGGTTCGGGTTTCAGCATTTGGAGGAATACTTTAAAAATATAATCCGGTACAATTACTAATTACCTATTAAAAATGTAATCAGTAACATAATCCAAGTAGGCCTACCACAATATAAAGTAATGTAAATTATTACTTTTAGTTACTTTTGGATTACTTCAGTACCAAATACGAAAATAAAGACAAGAGAGTATCAAAAGTGTGCTTTCAGTTCATCGTATTTGTAGAAAAACTTACAAAAAATCTCCAATTCCCATGAAATCAAAATCAATGTTTAAATGTGTTTCTATGAATTGCCTTGCATTTTATATCACCAATATGACAGTATCTGGCCCATCAATGATAATAGGTGAGTCATTTCCTGGAAAACAATTTTAAAATGTTGATGACTCATTTTGCACTTGTATTAATTTAGTGTTTTATTAAAAGGACTCAACGCTGTTGAGGAATAGTGTTTCTGTACAAAACACAACTTTATTCACTGATTTTGCTGAAACTGGATCATATTTGATGGAGAAAGTATTACAAATATGGAGAAAATATTTTCTGGTGTTCTCTCCAATGTCCCCCGATTATGTAACTGTAGTGTTGGGGGCTGTATTTGTATATTTAATTTGAAAAAAAAATAGAAAGAATACATTACGCTATCTCTACATTGTATACATTACCCTAGTAGCCTATGTTTTTCCTTATCTCACCATTTTAATTCTATTGAATTCTCCACCCTACTTTGCTGTTTAAGAAAATACTTTAAGTCTCCCTTCCTATATCTGTTTGCTCTGTTGATTTTATTTGTCAGCAGTTTTATAATAACAACAATTTCCACCATGTCTGCGTCTTCTAATGTAGCCAATAAGATAGTGTCTCTGTGTGTTTCTCTGCAGGTGTAAATTGTGAGCTTTATGTCTTCTTCACTCACAGTGAAGAACTTCCACGCCTACTACATGTTTTGGCATGTGTGTGGCTGTGATGATAGTCGGTTACTGACTCTGCCACTGTACACATGACATAAAACACAGACCAGCAGAAAATCAGACATTTGATGCTCATCATAATGGCCGATTAAACTGAAAACCAGCATACATAAATGATTCATAGGAGGGTTTTCTGATCTTCCATCTTTAGTATAATGGAAAAACATGTAGACATGGTTAAAAGAATACAATGTTGATTGGTGGGGAGAAAGGGTGCTAATAACCGTCTCCAGTGTCAACATCAGACACTTTTTACAGTATGCCCAAGCCTCCACCCTGACCTTCTTCGTTAAAAGTTTGTGTTGCTATAACTTAAGCTAGCTATACTTCTGCTTCAGAGAAAGAACAAGCAGCCGATTTGGTGGGTGTGCATATGACAGAGAAAGGGAAACAAATTGCACATAAACACATTAGATTAAAAAAATGTATTTTTAAAGGACATTTTAAAGGACTCCTGCTCTCACGATTTGAGCTCAAATGGTGGGGGTCCTTCAACCTTCAAGTATCATCAGCTACATGCAAGATCTGCCATTCGTTTTAGAAGAACTAATCTATTCATTGGCACTTGAATACAGAGAAAGTTACAGCTGCTTCCAATCTTTGAAAGATTACGGTTAATAGCTATCAAAGCCAGACAAGGGGCAATCTTAGATTAAGTCAATATCAATGTCACTTGTGTGTGTGTGTGTGTGTCTAATTATTGAAAGCTGGCATATGAGGAGCAAAATCACCTCTATTATTATTACTCTATTATAGCACAGTAATCACATATGGCTGTCAGAAAAAGTATTCTACAGAAAGAAAAAAGGAAAAGCTAAAAATATATTTTTCTACAAAATGAGTTTATAAAAGATACAGAATATTGAGACATTCATTTTTAGTCATACAAGTGGATTTGTCAGACTGCTAAGGCTTTGTACAGAAGATTTACCATTCTCAGGTGGAAATGGGAGATTATAGCAAGTAAAAATTCAGCTTTTTTCATTTCTTAGTAATGTTGAGCTTCCGTGTTACACCATGAAAGTGGGGCTGTGACCAGTAAGAGGGATTTTTTTTGACTGGAAGAATGGTGTAACTGTCGCAGGAGTCCACATTTCCCTCTGTTTGACTAACACTGGCTAAGCATTCTGATACGGATCCAGATACAGGTCAGTGCATTGTGGTGTTTTAGACTTTTTCTCTCTCACTTCCTCTGTCTATGTGTATATGGATATGTGTCGATATCCAGTGGGATAGATATGTTTTCAGTTTATGTATGTATTCATGTTTTCATGTCTATGTGCATGTAAGTGTGTACACCATTCTATTGTGATTCTTTGATCCCAAAGGGATAGTAGGATTGTCCAAATAAATCATCCTCAGCTGGGCAGCCACACCACACATGAGAAATAAAGAGAGAAAAAAGAGAGAAAAATACAAAGAGGTAGAAATGTACATGAATAGTATCACAAAAAAAGCAACAGTACAAGGATAAGATGACAAACGTAGAGTAAAGCATTCCAGTTTAAAATTAAGTTTTGAGTGCAACGTATGGCCAGCACATCCTTTGTGTTGTGGAATGTTCAGACAGGAATATCTGCAGTAGGATGAGATCCAGAGCAGTGGGAGCAAGAAACGAGGAGATGGGCAGACAGCTGCCAGCCGTATTGTTGAGGCCTGGGGTAAAAGAAGACAGTCCCCAGGATGCCTTAAACATGTAATCAAGCCAACCAGAGCCAGATGACTCCTCATGCAACTACTCTCACTTTCTCCATCTCTTGCTCTCTCAGTAAAACCTGTTAATGCATACCCAATGTGGCTGTGTATGCATTGGATCATAGAGGCTTGAAAGATGGGTGATGAAAGCGTGTATGTTCACCTCCATGATAATGTGCCTGGGCAGGGTGGTGCTACCTGGAATATATGCACCACTATTGCTGCAATAAGGACCAGACTGGCCAGATGTGGGCTAAATCTTCAACACTAAACTCCTGAGCAGAGTTGCTGATTAGAGTTCCCCAATGCCTCCTGTCCTCATGTAATAATGCACTGACCCATGTGCCCGGTCACTCCGGTCTGGCCTGGTCTGACCAACAACAGATGGCTGGGAATGATGTTGTGTAGCACTGAGCAGGAGTTCATCTTGGTGCATTTACTATCATAGTATCAAGAGGCTTTTTGATTATCCCTATAAGTTTAAAAGTTTACAATTCACTGCAAAAACGGATGAAGCAAAAAGCAGAGCAGTTAACACAGTACAAGCAGCGTTAAACAAGTAAGTAGTCTTATTTTAAATTAAAGTTAATTGATTTTGAGGCTCACCGGACGGTTGATTGGTACACAAGGTCTTCACGCCTGCGGTAGTCCTCCATGTGAGAGTAATTGGTATTAAACATAGCATCGTAGGTGAAGATTTTCTGCTTGATGGTTCCTCCATCTGTGACCTGTGAAGCAAAAAGAGAGGTCATTAATAAAATGATTTCTCTAATGATGGATGGGACAGGGCCTACCTTTTTGCCCCTAGAGTACCACCTATGCATAAACTGTTATTCAATAGTATGGAGTGTAGATAGCACTGCCTGCATCTACCTCACTGATTCATTTGCAGTCATAATAAGCCCATTCCTTATAATGTCTAAAAGCAAGAGATTGAAAACCTGCTGACATGATAACATCAGCGAGGCAATCTCTTAGGCAGCTGCCAGTTTGTGTCCATGCACATGGTTAAGTCTTAATGAAGACTGACACAGTACGGTGTTCTGTATGTGTCAAGCGGTCTGCTTTCTGCAGAGGTAATGGCTTGTGACGAGATACTGCAGAGGTAGGGGGATAGGATTTTCAAAACACTGGTCTCATTTTTTTCTTTGCATGGTAGATGATGGAGTAGTTCTTTCCTTTGTAATATTCACAGGAGTGTTAAAGTCACTTAGCATTTGAATGACTGTGATTTCTTCTCTCCTCACAAGCCACAGAAAGCCATAAAGGAAAAAGGGTGACAGGATTTTAATGGAGCCACTAATGCTGCTTTGAAGAAGGAAATTGTTAGTGGGCCAGGGATCCTTCTTTCGTTTGCCAGTGAAGATGCTATCGTTCTGATCCAATTCAATCCCTTCAGTGAGGTAAACAACGTCAAAGCATTTCATGATTAGTCTGTATAATGTATAATGTACACAACGCCACATGAAGAGACAAAGCTTAATTGTATTTATATGAGCAAACAATTGTTCCCTCCGAATGTGAGGTAACTCATATAACCTCTTGCCTCTGGAGAAAACCCACTGCATTAGGCTTAGTTTGCTAAGTGCTACTGCGCAGGAAGTTGACAATGCTAAAACAACAAAAAGCAGGAGTGTGAAAATAAATTACCTTTGTCACCTGTAACTAATCAGATGGAGGCTTGTGGATATTTTTACAGATTTAAAAGGTCAAAATGCTTGCTTGCAAGGCTTTTTTTTAAAAACAGAATCCCCCCACTTCAGCAAATGATTTTAGACTGTTGTGACACAGTTCTGCTAAGAAAAGTTTTGGCACCCTTGTCAAGGACCTGAGCTTGTGGCCATCTGCTCATTTTTAATATCAGTTCAGGTGTGTAGACACTGAGCAATGATGTGGCTTTGTTTTGAGGTAGAGAACAGGGAGAGGCAACAGGAAAAGGTCAGCCTCTAAAAGCAAAGCCATGTTTGAAAATTGTGCATTCCAACCACCCAGACTTGTGCCACCACTGTAGTTACAGTAATGGACCTTTTAGAAACATCACCATAGGGAGTCAAGAGACGTTTCTGTCTGACATGACTGTATAACACCTTATGTGAAAGCGGTTCGACAGAGCTTAAAAAGAAAACTTTCTTGATGCATTGTACCTTTATGAAAAACTAAGAGACAGCACTTAATAATGGGATGTCACAGAGACATGAAGTGATATACATTACAGATTAGTACAGTATGAGGCAGACAAGATAATACAAATTATTCAGCAAAACTGGCATTGCAATTGGAATGGTTTATATCCAGTTACTTGCCTCTGTCTTTCTCAATTTCACACAGGGATAGTGCTTGAGCAAGCACCTATGAGACTAAATCAAATGTAATTCCATTCTACAAAAGGGTTTTCCTCATTTCTAGTTACTCATTTCTGTTTGCAAAAACACATGCTTATGTACCTGTCAGTTTCAGAATAATTTGCTACCATTGCGTGTAAACAACTAAAGACAGAGAACAAGCAGAGAACAAGAATAATTTCTTTTAATAAATGCTCATTTCCTTGCTTGTTTGTTTTGATCAACCTTAAGTTTTTCACTAGAAAGGCCACTTCAGGTTTTAGGTTTATGCATCATGAAGATGTAAGCAGCTGTTAAAATTTTAACTTTCACATTGGGTATTTGTATAACAGGATTTTTGAGAGTGGGACATAGAAGCACACCAAACTAGGACACTCCGGAAAACAGACAAAAAAATATTGTAAAAACACTCAAAAAAAGACAGCCAACATGGCATGACACTTGTGTATGTGCATGCACATGTGTAGGCATGTACACATTCTGCAACAGCAGCCTTCCAGCTGACCTAAAGCAGCCATCAAAGTGTTCGGCCCTCAGGCAACAGCGGTTATGAACAATCCACTGTGTGGCTTTTCACATGGCACTTACACATTTCATGGATTTGGGTTGATTTTATTTATTTATTTTAGATTTTTAACATTTAAGCTCATTCAGCTAACAGCAAGATTTTATCGACTCACCTTGAAAGACATTTCATTAATCACTGAAACATTTCAATTTCTTACATTTAGTCATATGCAAAATGACATAGGTGTGGTTTCCTGTAAGTCCAATGGACCTTTATAGAAGCACCAGCACTAGTTCCTCTGAGATTTGTACTACAACTGCATTCCTTCTGTTGAAGCTACATGTTAGTTGGCACTAACATGATGGCCTTAAGGTAGTTGCATCATGTGGGTGTTGGTCAGGTCTAAGATGACACAGACGTTCCATAGGACTGACCTGCTGTATGTGTTTGTGAGTTAAGCTTGGTTAAATACAATGACCTTGCCAAAATGGCAGCTTTTATATCATTGTAGCAGATACCTTAGATGTTCAGTTTTATGAAAAACATGCACTGCATAATAGAGAGGGTAGGGTTCCAGGAAAGATCCTTTCATTCACAATAAGTAAAAGCTTTTTCAATGTCAGAAATAGAACTGGGTAGTTAGTGTGAGCAGCAATCACCTTAGCTAACAGAGCTGAAAAAGGCAAAGCATTCCACAAACAGAAACTCAAACATCATTACCATAATCCAGGAGAAAAAGACATAAGAGTGTCTAATTACCAAGTGATCGTCTGGAAGTGGAGTGGAAAAACACCATAGCAATGAAGAACAATTTAAAAAGATAGAAGAAGAGCTTGTGGATTATTTCTTCAAAGGGGATAGTATATTTGTAGTTTTTTTCAGATTTCATTAGTTTAATCATTAGTTCAGATAAGATGAATTGACTGCTTAAGACTGCCTGTGACATTCACATTATCAGTGTTTCAAAGTCATTTATTTTCCATCTAACCATATGACAGTCAAAACTATTATGGTATAAAGGAAAAAAGACATGGCTGTCCTAATTTGCACAGATTAGCAAAGTACAACTGCTTTAAAATTCACCTGCAAGACAGCTCACTTCCCTTCTCATGCAAACACATTGCAGTTGACTTTAGAGTTACAGGGCTTCAGAAATCAATACAAAAATGCTCTGCTCGAATGGAAGTATTGAGGTGAGTTGGAGACATTTTTAGCAGCAGGTCCTCAAAATGGCTGTATAGTATGATCATTACATAGTTTATTATGTATGTTTTTGTTAGAGTTACCTTTTGTGGCAGAAGAAGTCAGTAAAGGCACACTCTGTGTAAAGGCTCCAATATACTCTGGAGCGGATGCGGACATAGACAGCTGCGGACCCCACTGACGCAAACTACTTCTGTTTACTACTTCCTGGAGTCAGCTTGGCAGACTCATTCCACACATGCGCAGTAGATCAGTTGGTACTCTGGCAGCGTAGTGAGTCACAAAAAGTGGGAGGCTCAGCAATGTCCGCACAGAGCTTTGTGTACACCTTGTGATTTTTTTGTCAACCTAGCGGCCCCTCCCACACATATAACACTTCCTTTATGTGTACTGGGCAGATATACATATCGGCTCCTCAACCATCACTCCAACTTGGGTGATGAGAAACTTGGGTGTCATGATTGATGACCAACTATCCTTTACAGACCATGTTGCTGCTGTCTCTCGCTTGAATCGCTTTGCTCTATACAATATAAGAAAAATCTACCATGAAACATCTTAGTGGTTCCGCGACAGCTGACTCTCAGTGACACGGGGTAAACTTGCATGTAGTCAGCACCAAGGGCTCTCAGCTGTTTCTTCACTCCGTCGTATCCCTTTCTCCTGCGGAGAACGGATGCCGAGAAGTCCTGTTGCACCCTCATATGTCAGCGCTTGATTTTTCCTGCCCATCTCCCATGCTGCATTCATTACGCATTGTTTATCTTGATAATTATAGAACCTAACCAGCACCGGCCGCGGTCTCTGGGTGGAGGGGGGCTTTGGGGCCAGCGTGTGATGCGCTCTCTCCAACTTCACCTGACCGGACTTCATCTTGATGTGAAGGATTTCAGGGAGCCAATCCTCAAAGAACTGAGTCGGGTCTTCTCCATCAGCCTCCTCTGGTAGTCTGATATTACGAATCTTTTTATGTCGTCCTCTATTTTCGCTTAACTCACACACCATCTTTTCCAGCGCTTTCAACTTTACCTTGTCCAGGTGTGAGGTGTCTTCCAGCACAGAGATCCACTGTTCGGCCTCGGTTATGTGCGTCTCAAAAAGTAACTGTCAATGTCCATAGCAGGCTAATGAACCATTCAGAGGTCGAAGTGCTATTTTTTGTAGGGTTAATTGAATAAATTAGCTAATAGGTGCACCAGCTTTCCCGAACGCGATCGTCTCTCACGCCGCCATCTTGAGAACCTCCCTCAAATTGACTTTCTAACACATTACAATGTGTTTTAGTGATTACACCAGGACTACCAACCTGCGTCTATTCACTCACTTTATTTCTTTTAGAATCATATTCTTTTTACAATAGCTAAACAAGAATTTATATTATACCCCTTAATTCTGTGCCCAAACTCTGTACTGCTTTTTGTTGTTACCCTATAATCATTGTTTGTTTGTCTTATATTCTTACTTTCCCTTCACTTGTCTTCACCGTAAAGAAATATTTCACTTTAATCACAGGAACGTGTGTGTGTGTGTGTGTACTGTACTGTTATAATCCAGGTCCCTGAATCAGACAATTCAACCCCTCAGACTTGAGAGTCACCAATTAATGATCGACTGATTATTAATTACTAATTGTTTTAATTACTACACTATACCCAAGGATTCCCAGTCCCTTGGGCGGACAACCACCCTAGGTGATGTCCCAGAGATTTAACGAGTGCGTATGAAATTTAAATGGCCAAGTAATAATATTCATAATTTTATTAACCAAGTGTAGGTTCCTAGCAGGAAGCTTCCGGTCTATAATATGAAGCTGATGCGGAAGTCCCTGAAACCTGCATTTTATTGAAAATCCAGCAGGGGGCAGCTTCTCTGGTTGCAAACAGAAGTTCAGCTCCATTAGAAATAATGGAAAAATGGCCCTACTTCTCAGCTGAATAATTACCCCAGTAAACACTTTCCTGATTCCTGATGAGTTTATGGTCTCAGTCGCTAGTTTCAAGTCTTCTTCAATATGATTTAGTAAATGACAGTTAACGTGAGTTACAGTTGCACCTAGCTAAGCAAGCTAGCTAGTACCACACACGGCCTTTAGCTCCGCTGTATCGTCACTTCCGGGTACTTCCTGGTTGCAAAAACTCAACATGGTGGCACCCTAATGGCCAGACTCGAGGTCGATAGGGCGGCAGTCCACAAACCAACGTGTGAAGTCACGTTGACTACGTCCATTTCTTATATACAGTCTATGGTAGATTCACTACAACTTGTGTTTATTGTTTCTAGACATCTCTTCTTCCACAGCACATCTAAACCAACAAACAGTACAATTGCTTCTGTTCTCCCACTGAAAAACCTGGTGGATAATGCATGGTGTCAGATTTCTGGTAGTCTCAAGCCATAAGTACCGGAGAGGAGATTTCTCCTTCAGACAGGTCATCTCTGTGGCACCCTCTCTTTATCTATCTCTCCTTAATGATTTCACCTCTTAATTAAGACTGACCTGTACACTCCTTGGTAATAAATCGGACAGAATCTGCACGGTGGATGTTTCCCTATCCCCACAAGGGGACTTGTTTGTGGTATAAATGACTGACTATGGAGGGAATACAACAGTAGGAAGGGAGAGAGTAGGAGGGAAAAAAGACATCCAAACTGTGCCAAAATGTCTGTACAAGAGGGAGGGCAAGAGGGAGATGAATACTCTTTGATTGCAGAAAAGCACCGTTGGGGAAGCAAAGCTTTGCTACAACTGCTTTGTTGTATCCAGGCCATGCAATGCATATGTGGCACAGAGGCACCAAACCTCTCCAACACTCGGCCATCTGGAGATATGAAAAGACAGGCATGGGTGGTAGCGAGTCAGATACCCCTCCCTTGTCTGCATTGTGGCAGATAGTGGATATTGGCTGAGAGCAATAGCCAGCAGGCGAAAGAGAAGTCAACGTCAGGTAGCTGACAATGAGGTGAGTTTGAACGTGCTCAAAATAGGGACCTGTGCATCTCCTGAGATGTAATATTTCCAAGATCTCTCAAGACAAATGGGGGCTGTATCCTTCTTTACCAGCCAGCTGAGCTGACTCTCTAATGATGCTGCCTATTAATGGGGTCAGATTAGGACTGGGTCTCAGGGGTTAACCAAAGCCCTCCTCCCTCTGCCTGTCTGGGGTGGTCCTATTTATAGGCTGCAGCTGCATCAGCAGCCACTGGAGGAAATTCACATAACACACTGCAGGCCAACTGTGAGAGATTCAACCTGAATCCTGCTTCATAATTTCAGACAGCAGTCAGAGAATCACTACTGCAAGTCTTTTCATAGTATTTTCCAAGCTGGCAAGGAAGAGAGATTAAATATGAAATGCATGACATTTCTGAAGATATTCTAATCTCCACGTACAAAGATATGGGAGACCTCATGGAGTTTAATGTTATGCTAAGATAATTTGAGTAATAACAGTATGCTCTTCACACTGTGTCTTATAAGTAGATGATAATGGTTTTTAAAAAAAAATCATTCATATTGTACTAGCAATTCTTTGTGATCCAAATCTAAAATTCTAACGCTTGCATAAGATGGACAGCAGCATGGCTCTCAAATCATGTCTTAATGAGATTTATTCCCATTCAGTCCCTCATTTAAAGACTTAGACAAGCAGCAACAAAAGAGATGATCAGAGCATTGTCATGAACCGACTTGGCACTTCCCTTCATATCCGTGCTAATTTGCCTAATATTATTATCTCACAAAGTGTCTTTTTGAAACAGGGCAGAAGCGTTGGTAGCCATTGTCTTACTTGTAAAATGGCAATAATTGCTGTATGCAAGAAAATTAATGCAAAATCCAGACAATACCTACCAGAGTTGTACAGAAAGTGGAAGACATTTTCCTTCTAATGTTTATTTCTGTACTTATGAAGTAGTGTTATAGGAATGAATTGGGTTTTTTTTTGTTTATTTGTTTGTTTACCATTTGTAATGTTTTTTCTTCTAATGTCGTCTACAGCACAGCATAGTTGGTGAGTTGTAAGGTCAGGTCTTGTCAGGACCTTATTGAAATCAAATTATGCATCTCGGGGATATATAAAACATTAGCAAAGAAAACATGAAAATATTTAGAAAATCAGCAAATAGATGATTGACATTAGGTGGTATAGCACAGGTCTTCCCATTCCATTAAACTCAGAATAACAACAAGCTATCTCTGAGCCTTTGAGCTGCTGTAACAAACAGACAGACAACAGCACTGCACATTGGGTGATATGCAGTAGGTGAGGTAAGGGAGTGCTAAGGTATAACAATTGTTGCCATTGCCTTTATGGAGCACAAAGCATTATATACTAGGGACAACATAGAAGAAAGTGGTGCAAGTGTTGTCCCTAAAAAAAATGTAATAAACCAAACAAAATATGATGCAGCAGAATAAAAGTGCATCATGTATTAACTTTATTAGTCTACAGCACTTAGAGCTGCCCAGTGTTACAAGGGGAAACGCTGAGGTGTTGATATGGCATGCCTGCTGACTGAGGAAGTCCATAAGTGATGGCTATGTCTGTGGATGTGCCGTGTAATGTTGATCCAACACGGTAAGGAGATCCAGCGGCATTGGTGGCCCTGCCTCTTAACCTGTGCGTTTACAGCCCTGCATGCTGTGCTCCCCTACTGGCTGCTGAGTGACAGAGGACTTGGTTAAAGGGATTTCATGCTTCAAATGATGGGCTCCTCTCCTCCCTCTGTCTGTCACTACTCTCAATGGGGAGCCGCAGCTAATTCAAGCTGGTAGCTAACTGATGATGCAAACATATATGATGCTCATTTAAATGGATGCTGAATTTGCAGGAAAAGTGAGTTTAGCAATACCTTTAAAGAAGAATGAGTTCTAAACTTGTGTTAGGAATTAAACAGGTTTTAACACATTCAGTGATGTTTGGGACATTTATTAGAGAGACAGACTTGCCCAGGTTCATGGAAATAAAACAATTATCTCTTTTGTTACTTCTTGTATAATGTCACAAAAATATGTGTTTTATGTGTGGTACTTTAGTATTTCAGTACTATTCTCTATATGCACACACAAACTAAAGAAGGACAGCATCATGACAGATGACATTTTATCTGGCACGTTACTGGTGTCACATGCTCCCGCTCTGCTGTCAGGCATTTTCATTCCAATATAACAGAGTACAAACAGGTTGTGATTGGTTGCTGCTGGAACTGCCAGATTACATACAAGGATTAGAGCTCGGCTCCATGAAAACTGTGCCACCAACAGGAACAAACCAGCTGCATTCAGCAGCACCCTGGAGGTAGCAGGGTGAGGGTCAGGCACAGCCAGGGTATAAATTCAGGCAGTTAAGCATTATGCAAGCGTGTTATCTAAAGCCATCTGAGACAAGGCCAACCAGAGATGGTTGTTATGTCTGTCATTCTGAGGGATACATGCTGTCTGTGGGCTGACAGTGAGGAGGTGATGAGATCAAAGCAGGTCAGACTTGTTGGAGACTGCTGATCTATAGTATATTGGTTAATATATTGTTACTTTATATAGTAGCGGCATCAGTACATGGGCTACATTTAAGTAACTTTAGTGTCGTAAAAATGAATAAGGCAGATTTTTTTCTGAATGAAAATGAAATGAAAATGGTGCTACAGTTTAGAAAAATGCATGCAATACTGGCATGGTTCATGAGTGGCTTAGAAAATCAAGGCAAAAAATCACTCATACTTCAACGATTACCACAGAGGTGCCCGCAATGCACTTCTAACCAAATTGCTCAGTGAAGCTGATTACAATAGAAAACTGGGGTTGTTCTGGGCAGTTTTCTGTAAATGCTAACCATTTCAGAAGATGCCTCTCCTGCTGATAAATTAAGATGAAGCTTTTTGTTGCCACAGCTCCATGATAAAAACCATGGGTATGTGTAGAATTATGGTATTTATTATTTCTCCTTATTAGTAAATGCTTTTCTCAAAAATGACCCATACGTAAGACAACTGAAGAGAAAAATAACACACATTCACACACAATCTAACTGTGGAAAAGGAGGCATTACATATCAAACTGAAATAATCCAATCATGGCCCGCTTTAAAGGCAGAAGTACAAGAGAGGATTGCATAACTTCAGCAATTAGTGGCATATTATGTAATACAGTGACTTCAGCTACAGTACGTATCAAAGAGTTCCATCAAGGACAGGCAGGTAATGAAATTCAGCACAGAGGGAAGAACATCATTGTGGGCACTTGTCCTTAATCTGTTTGATCAATGTACATTAAGTGACTCCTCGTTCACGCCTTCCTTTGACAATGTCTTTATCAGACAGCTGGCAGGCTGAACAAGTACTGTAGGACACGGAAGGAGAAGTGAAGAGAAACTTGAAGTGGCATTGATGAGAAAAAAATACAAGGAATATAAAAACTGTTTCCATTAAGTCCTTGTATAAGCCACTAAAAATGTCTAAATTTGTTAATGAATCTCTAATACAACCTATATTTCATTCAGCTGTTGACAGTGGCCCCTAACAGATACAGACATTGTAATATATATTATGTATATTGTTATTATTATATTGTATATTATATATATATACACCAAATGATCACTCAAAGCAAAAAAACTCAGAACATTGGTCGGAAGAAACAAAAAAAACCACAAACTAGAATGTATCTGGCCATGAACAGAAATTATTAAATGGCTGGATATCTCTCTACTTTTAGAGAAATCAAAGAGAGGCAGCTTCTTACCGAGTACAGACTCACTGACAACAACCTTGCAATTGAAAAGGTGGTTACCAAGAGAATATATAGTATTTGAGCACTGTAAGACATGTGAGGTGGAGACAGATACATTTTCTCCTGAAATGTGATAAAGATATAAGCGTAAGAGAGCAATATTTTGAGAAATTCTATCTATCAATATCAGATTTTAAAGAACTTTAAGATAACAAGGCAACATGGTTTAAATGAAACATTCATACCAATAAAGCACACTCAACAGAGCTGAACTATGATCTTTTAAGAAATATGGCACTATAAACTCACTTTCTTCAGCTGTAAAAAAACAAACTATATTCTGGCCGTAATCATTAGTTTAGAATTCACAGCATGTTTTCCTTGATTTTCCTAGTGGTTGACATTTCTGTAAAGATTTCCAAACATCACACATCTTACCACTCTGTTTGCGTTTTCCTCCAAACCTCTGTGTTCCGATTCCTTACCATGTAATAATTAAGAGTCACCTTAAATACAGGACATGCACAAAAAATGTATTTTTGTCACACTGGAGCACAGATGTGACAAATGCATTTGGGTGCCAACAGGCACATGTATACAGTATAACAGTGAGATCTTCATAATTCAGTCAGAGTTTATGTTATCTAATTTCAATAATGTGCATCTTATTGAATTACTATAACATGTATTAAATTTTACATTACCCATTCGGTTTGATTTATTACATACCCATTTGTTTCCTCTATTCTATAAGCTGGTGTTTTGTTACTGTCTGAATCATAATTTAGCCCATCTGACCTCCAGACTACTGCAGTTTTCCTGTTTTTGGAAACAGTCTGTAGCTTTGATGAGAGTGCTATAACGACTGTTTTTAGTTAAACAAAAGGGATCTGACTCTTTAAAAAGGTCTAACTCTGTAGGGATCCTTTCCATAACATTGTCAGATGCTTATAATAACAATCTGAACCTGAAAATCAAGCACTTTAGCAGAAGGAATTTGAGGGGGTTCAACTGCCTGCAAGGATTATTGCGGATCTGTTTCTGTGCTGCCGACTGCAGGACACTCGCTCAATACTGGACCAATTTCCAGGTTAAAAACAATACAAAACATTAAAATGTGTAATGCAAACATTAACTTGTAAAGATAAAGTATTACTACGCTGTGGTATTACTTGTTTTATTCAAGTAAAAGATCTTAGTACTTCTTTCCCCCACAGCTAGACACCAGCAAATTATAGTGAAACAAAGAAATATAATTTTGCTTTTATTATTTAATGATGAAGTTTTGTTTACCAAACCTATGTCCAACAACATTTTTGCTATTTTCTTCTTTATATCACAGATGGGTATTGGCTCACAAGGGCACAGAAGTTGGAAAACAGATGGTCTTAGAAGACATCAGGGCCACTGTGGACATAACAAGTCTGCATATGTTTGCAGCTTCACAGCCCCCCCTCCCTTTTTTTATTCTTTATCCTCCAGATTACTGGAGCCACCATCTGCATTTGCTGGTTGATGGATATATGGGGAGTGTTTTTCAACACATAAATCATCAAGCAGGTCGTGAGCACACAACAGAATGCTGAATTTGGCAGAATGCTAAAATAGACAAAAGGTTTTTGTTTTCTTCATAAATTTTACCAGTGAGTTTATTATGATAAAGCAGTATCTGTCTTTATACTGTGAGAAAATTTATCACTGGAACACTCCTGTGACAGAAATTTGTTTGAAAGCAAAAATTCACATAGGGATTACTGTGCAGGACAAATTTAAAAGGTTAAAGCAAGATCTGGCTGAATGATTGATTTCATCGACAAAATTCCACACAGTTAATGTCAGTACTGCTTTCCGTATGAAGAAACATTTTAGAAATTGTGTTGAATGTTTCTTTAAATATGTTCTGATTTATTTGTAAAGGTGATTAAGTGTTAAGACAGGTTATGAGGGATTCATGTAAATAATTGAATAAAATTTCCCTATGTTTCATGCAAGTCCACCAAACTTCCGTAGTATTCTGGTTGGATTCAAACATTGATCTGTCTATACCACTTACCATACACATACATACATACATACATAGCATACAGCTCATTTCATACTTGAATACAATTTTCTAATCCTTAATGTGGCATGGGCCCTCTTTCCATTTTTAATAAGACATGCTTGAGTTAAATTGAGGAAGCAGACAGTGGCTCATATTATTTACTCCTAATGCTTGTTTCCAGGGTGACTTTGTCTTCTCATTCAACTGAGCTAAGTACTAAGGAACAAAAATTCTAATTTAATATTAAATCCTTCTATTTTTCTCATTTACTCTACACGACTAATCTCATGTTCCACTGCTTTATCTGTTTGTCTTGATGTGTCTGCAGTACAAACAGGATTTGACGGTAGTCTGATACCTTAATTGTACTCAGACTTTAAATGTATATACAACTTAAATATACGCACTTAAGTAGGGGCCATGATGACACAACATCAATTAAGCATCAGACTGTTAATATTAGCCACTGTGAGTACAAAACGTCTTTCCAGCTGGAGCATTGTACCTCCAGCAACTCATGATGTTCAAACAAAAAATAATTAATGAAATTAAAAACATTCTCTTTTAGTTAAACTGTGATTCACTTTCAACTTTTATTCCTTCAAGTTTATTTCTATGCTGATAAAAGGGAAAAGTGCCACAAAACATTGTTCCTAAATCTTCATAGGCATCTTTTTACCCAAATATTTTACTTTGGGGTGGAAGCCTTCTATTTCACAAATGATGTACAGATGTTTGTCAAATCAGGAGCTCAGAGCAAAATTGGCTATTTACACTTTCAGTAATGTTTTCAAAATACAATTGTTTATCTCACATCACTGTGAAACATTTATGTTGAAATAAAATCTTATACAAGTATTTGTTTCATATGATACAGCTGCATTTTAGTTTCTTTAGTACAATAATGTCATTTTGGAATGGTAAATGTATTTTGCTGATTGGAGGAAACAAAATTTAACATTGCCTCAATGTAAACAAAGGGTCAAATGGGAGAGTAGTGTAGGAAATTATAAATAATGTGTCCAATAGCAAGGACACCATGCACTCACAACGGAGGCCAATTATTTGTTGTCCTATAAATTAATCTGTGCTGTGTCAACACGTTACCCCCCAACACACACACACACACGCAAGCATGCATACTAACACTCACACACGCACACACAAGCCTGAGATAAATCTCCCTCAAGCCATTTAAATTAAGAGTTGCTACTTATATCAAAATAGTATTAGCAGTAATAATTATAATATAAAATGATTCCCCTGTGGGAATGTTGACACCAGCTCTGTTGATATAAAGGTGTCACCAATGTGATAACAGTTTATTTTCTGAAACAACTCATTCTGCATTTCCCTGGTGTGGTGTCAAACAGGAGGTAGTGGCATTACTTTGAGTTGCTCCAAGGGTGAGATATAAGACCATCCTTAAAAAACAACAACAACAAAAATCATCATCTGGCTTGTTGCCAGCCCTCCAGATTTACCAGGGAGACTCACGTTTTTCATTGCCCTCTCCCAGTTTCCTCCCGGCCTCACAATTCTCCCGATTTCCAATATTTCTCACAATTTATGACAAATTTTGACAACATTTTGTCTTTTTCAGTACCATTTTTTACATGGTATATATATACACACAGTATATCTATTGCACTATATTGGCATAAAAAAAATATAAAAATAGTCCATGCTTATTGCTTATTTGTATATGCTATTTTAAAGCTGATAAGTTCAATGGTTTTAAACTACGTTTCAATGTATTTTATATACTATGGCAATAAAATATTTATCATGAAGTCAGCAATCTGTGAGTTGGCGGGTCTGGGGGCACCTCCCCATACCTAACCACTTAATTTCTTGCATTCTGGTGAATTTTTCTGCACCGATTTCTGCCTTTCCTGCATCAATTTATGGTGAGAATGTTTTTATTTATGCAAAGGAAAACACAACATTCAGGTGGCAGGTAAGAATTCAAATATAATATATATCTCTATATATCTATTAGGGTTGAGCCGGATACTCGGCTGAAACGAGTATCCGGTACGGATAAAACATTTTTGCCGAGTA
>JAPMOB010249998.1:0-10886 GCA_029875015.1 Lepomis gibbosus | reverse complement strand
GGCATCAGTAGCCTCCCAGAATACACAGGGCTGCGTGACTACAGCCTTGCACGCATACATGCGTTGTCAGCTTGCAGAAGCATAAATGAAATGTCCATATGTGTCAACATTCAGTATTTTTCATATGAGGAGCTGAGAAGCAGACTGACGGCTGGAGCGATGGGAAACTGGAAATCAAAGATTAGAGACAAGTGAAAGATAACATTCAAGCAGACAGTAAAATGATAGATAGGGTTTATGAGGAGGCAAAGGAGAGGCAGAAGAGAAGAAAGGGATCTGCCTACACTGTGACTGTGAAAGTTATAACCAACCTTGCACTCACTCTGTTATCCAAGAAGGATCTTGACAGGGTTGATATTTTTTTTGCTTGTTTTAACCCAGAATATGTGCGTCTCCTCTGCTCCTGAGACACACGCCTACCGTCCGCACAGCATGTCGAGGGTCACAGGGCAACAGGTAGGAATGCAGCACCATAGGAAGCGAACATAATGAAGTCATCACACTCAGTGGATGTAAAATAATGGGGTCATCACTGCAGTCATCTTGCGTATTTGGACGGCATTCACTGTCAAGTTCAATAGCGTACTGTTGCATGACAATTTGTTACTTATCAGTTTCGGGTTTGTTACTATTCAGTGATAACTTAACATAAAAAGAGACACAACATACTTCCTTTCAATATTTGCTGCTCCAAATACCCTTAAGACCACGTCCATTTTTCATGTCAAATCTTGACCTGCAAATTTTTTGTTAGGCCACAACCAGGGTTGGGGAGTAATGGATTACATGTAACGGCGTTACGTAATCAGGATACTAAAATAAAGTAACTGTATTCCGTTACAGTACAGAAAATAAAGACGTATGAGATTACAGGTACATTTTGTAAACATGGTGATTACACATAGTAATTACTTTAAGCACAAAGTTTCCATTAAACAGAAAGCATTAGGGATGAGCGAGTGCAGCATTATCTGTATCTGTAAACCATATATGAATTATCTGTATCTGTACTCGGAATGGGCGGGGCCTATCCCGGAAGTGGGTCGTGTTGTCTTGAAATGGGCGGGGCTTTAACCGGTATGTTATTTTAAGTATGCAATTGATATGGATTGATCAGAAATTGTTATATTTATTGCTGATTAGAAAACTATTTACATGACAGCATCAGCATTGAGCTTCAGATCAATGGTTTTGATCACGATAACAAATGAACTATATACAGAACAAGTTTTGGAACAATGAATACAACACATGTGGTTGCAATTCTGAAGTAAAATGTAATGAACAAGAGTGAAACATACTTTTTTTTTTAACTTTAAATTTTTTTATAATCAGTGTGATTTATTTTTTTTTTTTGGTTATTTTTTATTTTTTGTTCCACAAAGCAGGATTTCAGCTTATCCAGGTAACTTCGCGGTTAATCCTGGCACGAAGGTAGTTCACTTCTTACCAGGGTAGATCTCCATGCTGCTCCAACTTATGCTGAAGGCTAACCTTCTCCGGAGCAGGTTATGTTCCAGAAAAGAGATTAACTCTGTGAAAACGCTGCCTACTGACCAATCAGCTCTCTGGAAAATGACATCACCATCTGTAGGAAATCCCAAAGACTGTTTTAGCCAATAGGCTGCTTTATGTTTGCAGCAGTGATGTGGAGAAACTCTTGACTATGGCGATCCTACAGACTGATTAGAAGCCTTAGGCCAATGTTGCCTACAGGTTTTTATTACAGTACAGCAGGATCAGCCTACTTATAAATGGGTTTTATTTTTCTTATGTGAGGCTGAATATTATGAGCCGTTTGGTAGGGATATTGAAATACTAAATTTTAATATGAACGTAGGCTATCTATTTTGGTTAGTAGCTTTCTTAGGCCGACTACAGAGACTGTAGTCATGTTTCGTCCCACCTTTTGCAATGTGGGTGCAAAAGGTTAGGGTTATGTGTTTCCTGTAGAAACACAGCTAGTGAGGGATTTTTCTATTGATTGGTGTGTAGCCAGAAGTTGAATGTGGTCATGCCCCCACCCCGTCATGCAGACTCAGTGCGGACTGATACCAGCTCAGTTTTGTGAGTGGACACACTGCAGCCGAACCCGAGCACAAACCACAAGACTGACGGAGGCCAGTCTGACCACTGGGAACACTGTACGAAGGTGTTTTTCTTGCCGTTTTGGCTCTTGTCACCCTGGGGCTGAGTCAGCTAATGATGCTGTGTTCGGTCCTGTTTGTGTTGTGTTCACTGGGAGGTTGCTGAGCGTAGTTACGTTGCCTGCTCGCCTGGCGACGCCACCCACAATCATTCCCCCCGGGTCCCCCCGCCCCTGGCCTGAAAACCTCCAGTGCTTGAGTAAAGGTGTAAACCTAAACGCACACTCTGAGTTCCCATTAGGGGCAGAATAACCTAGTTTGACCAGTAACGTTAGCTGCAGGCTAACTGAGCTAATTGAGTTAGCTGAGTTGCTACAGCAACAAGTAAGTTAAAGCCATGTGTCCATCAGTAAACTCCATAAATCACAGAGGTGAGGTAGAGGAGCAGGGGAACATCAGACAGAAAACCAGATAATATTTTCCATCAAAAATGATCCACTTTCAGCAAAATCAGTGAATAAAGTTAAAGTTTTCAGCAGAGTCATAAAAACAAAGAAAGCTTTTCATTGAACAAGATTTTTTATCCTTTCAATAAAACTACATTGAATGAAATGTTGTACAATCCAAATAACAAAAATCCAGGGGGACGTAAACACCATAGTACAGACAAAATGGAAGGCATCTTGGAGAGCTATTGTGACTGATTAGTGCTAGCATGTCCTGGGGCTTGTGATTAGCTCGCCAGCTACAGCAGTTCACCAACTATGGCAGCGAGTAGTCTCTACGTCACTGAGAGCTTCTAGAACAAAAAAAAAAATTTCTGTGCCACTTTGTGATGTGACCGGGGCCATTTTTGCCAAAACTCATACAGGACAATACATGACTCACAACAATCACACGTACCAAATAGTGTGACATGTATAATGATGGTCAGAAGGTCAGCGTCATCCTCTCCACTGCTACCCAAATGCCCATTGACAGTTAATGGAGTAGCCGTTTCCTTTGTGGTGACGTCGTCCTGACTCAGGCCTCTGATGACTCAGCATCCAATGTGAAGGTCTCATTAATTTAGGCCACTTAAGGTGATTTTCCAGTTAGGCTTGTTTTCTAATGAGGCAGGGCAGGGCAATTAGGTGATTAGGGTTATGGCAGCACCTTGCTTTTTTAGGCATAGAGGAGTGGACAGAATCTTACCCACTGTCTAAACTGTGAAGGAGTCATTAGATAAATAGATGACAACGAACTGAACAGAGTCAAGAGCTCCGCACTTAAGGGACGGTAATGCTTTATTTCTATATACCCTGTTTTACTAAACGTGTGGCCACAATCATCATTCTAATGATACTTTAGGCTAATAAGGTGGCATAAAAACCTGTCAAATGTGAACCGTTGCCTCATTGGAACTGTCAAAAGGAAGTGAAGACTGACCAAGGAATTCCAGCAGGCTTCAATAGGGAAGGAAAAACAAAAAAGAAAGACTTGCGAAAGAATAGAAAAGCAGCGCCAGGTTCCCCATGAGTGTCTTAGCAACCTATATTTGTTAGTTTCCCTGTGTAAACCTCATTTCTGTGGTCAGAACGACCAGTCACCTTGCAGCCCGCTCTTACTTTTCACCACAGCACACGCATGTCTAGACCCAAAAGGTGTTAGCAGTGGGTTCAGTGAGTGAGTGTGTGCGTGCTTCTAGCCAATGATTCATCTTGCCATTATTGTACCACATGGAAACATGGTGCTGAAAGGCTCTGGCTGGGTCTCGGCTGACAAGTCGACCCCGGAGTGGCGTACTGAGGCTGACCCTGTAGCCACTTGTACGAATCCCAGGGGACAGGCAAATTCATTGAAGTCCATATCACATATTCTTTATTTGGCAATATTAGTGCGGTTGATGGACAACAACATACAGAGCACTGAAGGTCACTATCAAGCAGTAGAATCGGAAAATATTCATCATGTTTTTTTAGGTGATGTAAATTAAATTAAATAAAAAAATTAAAGATAAATATATATAACAGTTTGCGCTGGGGCATAAAGAGCCACTGCTTTCCTTGTGAGTCACTTTTATGGTGGCAGAAGATAAATCCCCATAAATGGTCTATGTGGTATATGTAATTATATAATACAAAATAGTTTCAGTAGTTTCATAAGTGTTTTCTAGGGCAAAGGAGTCTAGTTTGAGTTGGCTTGGTGGTTGGTGGTGCAGTCAAACACCATAACCCAGTCCCGCCCCTGATAGCCCTGACGGAGTCGTTTTGTCTCACTATTACCGTCACAGAAAATTCAGGTAAGGGATTTACTAAACAAAACAGTGTCTGAAAATGAGACAGGAGGGAAAGAAAAAGAGTGAAAGAAACATTACGAGACCTCTCCCTGTGTTTACCTTTGCAATTTTGTTCAATTTGTCTAAATTGCTTAGCTGACCTCTTAGAAAAAAAGCATATGCTTAACGTCAAAAAGCAGAAATATATGACTGATCACCTTCATTTTGTCCATTTGGCTCCTTGGCGCAAGACTCTAAATTGTGTATTCTTTCCATGGCGCCAAACCACCCGCCCTGTATTTAATTAATTTCCTCTTATTTATATGGCTAAAACTTTACAGCAGTTTTTCTTTAGGTAACGTAGACTTTCCTGTCTTCGGAAGACCCAGACTGTTGGAGCTTTGGTTAATCATCATTTACAGTCACTTAAATTATCTCATTTTGTCCGTCTCAGTTTTTGTCACTGCTGAATTGAAGGGTACTTTTTTGGCATAAAAAAAAGGAGCAGAAATTAATTTGTCAGGATCAGATTGTTAGAAGATGAAATTACTGCCATCAGGACCAATCGGAGAGTAATGTTGGTTAACGTTCTTTGTGGCAGGGTAATGAGCAAAATGGCTTTTATACTGCATTCAGGAGGGTAAAGATCTAGCCCAATTTCCTTGTTGATTTGGCTTCCCATGGATCATTGCTTAGAAGGCCTACTAGAGGAAAATTGAGGCAGGATAGAGAAAAAATGTCACCGCTATCAAGAATCCAGGGGCATTTCTAAAAGGTAGCATTTATGTTTGAAGAGCTGTGTCACGTACAAGTTGCAGATACAATCTTAATGTAATCCGCTAATTTGGAAAAGCAATTAGAACACAAATAACCAAGTCACCTTTACTTTATTCAGAGATGAGAACTGGCCTGAGTGAGACTCCTGAACATGTAGTCTTTTTAACGCAGCATGTCAGCTTCAGGTTTTAATGCATACAGCATAAACCACGTTCCTGTCTCCGTTTCCCTTCGTTCGAGCCAAAAGGTAGAACATGTTTTCTTTCTCTCCTTCATATTTAATACGGCTCTGCGCTTGTTTACCTGAAGGCTCCGGCCTTTCCCGTAAGTGAGCCGTCAATCCATCATCTCCATGGTGGGTAACCAGACCAGGCCTGTTTCCACTGGGGTGGAAGTCCCTCTGTAGAGGGATCTGGGTGGGCATGGAGTGCAGGGGCAGAGGCCGGGGGGCTGAGAGCACATCTGTATGGCTGGGGGAAGGAGAGCTAAGGACTGAGCTACAGGTAGTCATGTGTTGAGGGAAGGAATTTCTATAGGACTGAATGATGCTGTGGGGCATATGAGAGGTGAGCTGATTCACTGATTTTTGTCAGCAGAGATGTTTTTTGTTTGTTGTATGTATGACAAGCTCTTCAAGTTGCTAGGGCTGTGGTCATTGCCCAACATTAAGTGTGGATGAATAGCTTGATGACGCAGCAAAACGAAGTCTGGCTGGTTGTATGGGGCTTATTTCCAGTCAGCATCAGAAGTGGTCACCTTAAACCAGCCCAAGCGGCATGCATCAAGGAGGTTCTTGGTCCAGTTTTGTTGGAAAAGTTGGCAAGTTCAATCTGAAGGAGATAAATGAATTAACATTTCTCAACAGAAAGACATGTAGACAACCAACCCAGGACCCATCTGGGGGCCCTAAGCACGATCATTTTAGGGGTCAATAGAAGCAGCAATTGCAATTATAACCCTTATGGATTTGCACCTCTACCAACATGATGGGGCAGTGTTCTTTTACTGCTTATGGAATACACTGGCTAATTGTATGCGGATTGGAGTGCGTGTTCAGGGCAGAAAAGTGGAAAAATGAACTTTGATTACTTGAGTGTGCGTTTGATGTACAGTACTTTCCCACAATGCATTGCAAGGAAGTTGGGGAGCTACTCATCAATGCATGCGACATTGTAGGAGACCACACCCACCCCTCACACGGCCTCTTCAGTCTCTTGTCATCTGGGAGAACGACCCATAGCCTCCGTTCCCGCTCCACCAGATTGAGGAACAGTTCCATCCATCAGGCTGTTAAGATGCTGAACACTTTCCCCTCCCTCCTCTCCCTTCTGCCCCAAACAATAACCTGCAAACCTCTACCCACCTATATCCAGCACCAGCCACCTGAATATAAAGGACTGCAAAAAAACTTGTGTGGATACTTTATGGACAGATTTTGCCAATAAATATTTACACTGGTGCAATGTGGACAAAATATTTATATGAGACAACTGTTGCACTTGCATTGTAAATAATTTGTTTAGATGTTGTAAATTACTGTTTGACTTTTAAATTATTGTTTTTGAGTATTTGTTTTTGTCTTGCATTCAGTGAAACGCAATTTCAATCCTGTGTGCCTTGTACATGGTAGAACTGACGATCATTAGAATTAATTGCAAATGGTGGAGACATCTTCAGATCTTTGTTAATTTTGATAAGCAGTATCTTTCCAAAGTGAATTGCAAAAACAGTATGCTACTACTGTATAATGATTAGCATATAGTTCATACTGTACACAATTATTCTTATATGGATAATAATTAAAGAAGGAATTTGATAATAAGTGGTGAAAATAACGATAATACCTCTGTTTAATCACACTGTCTGTATAATTTAAAAGTTGTCCTGTGGGTTATTCAAAAGTTTATTGCATTCAGTGTTACTCCCCAAAACACATTATGGGTATCCTTGAGGTCTACTAAACTTTTCAAGTGCATTTCCCTCTTCATAGAAACGCGATTTAGTATTTTACATCCATGTTTACTAGCTACTGTCCCAGTCTTTGTTGGCATATTGCATTACCACCACCTGTAGATCAGTGGAATGACATAAGAGGTACCCACTCAAAGAAAAACAGCTGCTACTAGAGGTCTAAAACTCCACAGGGACCCTTTAAAAATAGTCAGATGATGTGGCATTCATCAGATCTCTCAACCATTTTTTCACATGTGACAGGCAAAATCTGCAAAACTCCATCAGCTTAAATAACTATTGTGGTTCCTCATATTTCCAGATCACTGTTCTCCTGAGATGAAACTGAATACTAAGGGGTATGAAAGAGTGTACATTAGATCCAGTCAGACAAGAATTTAATAGTGTCTTAATCTGATATACCCGTCTGTCTGTTTTTCAGTGTGTGACAGGCGGCAGAAAATGCTCAGCACCACACGCAAGGGAACATCTGATCGCTGCCCCAGCTGTGCCTCCAGCACTGTATTATTCCAGTGACCCAACCTGAAATAGCACTGCTGTGGCAGTTCATTTATTATAGTCAAGCCTCCTGTTTCTGTCTGTGTGAGAGTGTGACACACACGTGGGAGGAGGTGTTTCCCACCCCTTTAAATACAAGCGTCAGGATTCCCTGTTCTATTTTGGGCTCTGACCTGCGCTCTGTGCCTGGACCCTGCTTCAGGTTTTTGTTTTGTCCCACAAACTGATCCTCTCACAAGCCACAGATTCCTACTGGATGAGCGGGTTGCCTCCTCTTTTCAGTAGCACCTATCCGGCGGCGCTTTGTAGCAGAAGTGGGCCACCTACCTCACCTGAAACAAAGACCACCTCGGCTAATCATAAACCTAAGTAAATTAGGATGAAATTTTAGGGAGCCATTTTTAAGCCATCATCTACTAATTTAATTGATCATGAGAATCATCATCATTCAGCTGCTGTGGTAGAGAATCTTAAAATATATATCTTATAATATATTTTAGTTACTTAGCTGATACAGAACAGCTCATTGTGAACAGGGAACAGCCCATCTACAAACATAAAGATCAACATACTCAATACTATATTTGCAACATCTATGATGTATATTCATTATATATTAAATATACTTAAAGAGGTCTTATTATGCTTTTTGGCTCTTCTCCTTTCCTCTATGTGTATGTAATAGGTTTGCAAAGTGAAAAAGCCAACCCAAAGGGAGTTAGGATCTCACACAGAAAACACGGCGCCTTAACAGCATAAAAACTGCTCGACTGTAGTCTTTACTTCCGTAACCTATCTGCGTCTCTTTATAATGATCGCCTAGCTCCCCCAGAGTCCTTATAGACCAGTCATGCCACTCGACAGCCATCTGGGCAACACCTAACAAGACCAGGACTAACAAGACCAGGATCTGAATGAATGGGAAGAGAGCCAGAACTGTACTTTTACTGGTCACGGGGATGAATAGAATTAGCAGTAAAATGTAATAAAAATTGCTGAAAAAGTTTGACGACTGGTTATACTTCTACTCCCAACACATCCACGTATATGCACAGTAGAAGTAAAACAGACCCTGGAACCACACTATTGGCTGCAATATGTTTCCTTCTTTGGCTGTTAAAATCAGACAATTGGCTTTCTAGTGGGAGGGGCAGGATAACCGCCATCTTTCCCGTTACAGGTTTTCCCCATAGAGTTGTATTGAGAATTATGATTTAGTGGCTCCCCTCACCCCCACCCTCCCTGCTGAACGTTAGCTACCAGCGCACAGTTAAAATGTTATGTTTGAAAGACAGAAATGTTAAAAATTAAAAAATTACCACTCTGAAACATCTTGCTCTAGTATAGGTTGCGAAGCTTGATCGGGAAAATGTACAGATATTTTTAGATCACACAACTTGTCAGGACGCGCCCTACTCTGCTTCTGATTTGCTAGAAACCTAGGTACTGCGCATGTGCAACTCCCAACAATGATCAAATAGAAGTGAGATGCCTCACGTGGTAGCAAAAACAGAGCGTTCACCACACAGATTAAACAGAGGTAACGCAGTGTGACAAATGTACAGTATGACAAAAATATGGTGTTGTTTAAAAATTAAACCATGTAAACTTTTTTCTGGTACAACCCCTGAATAAAATTAGGAACCTGAAAATTATATATTATATGGCCACTTTAAATGAACAGTTTGACACTTTGTTTTCTTGCAGACAGGCAGATAAGAAGATCAATAACACTCTCTGTCGGATTTATATGGAGCCAGACGAGATCAGAAGAGATCAGCGTAGCATATTTGTGGAAAAAACCTAGCCGGATTCTGTCCAAAAGTAACAAAATCTGCCAAGCAGCTTCTCTAAAGTGCACTAATTTAATTTAAGTTTTAAAAACGACAAATCGCAGTTTTACATGGGATGACTATTCAGAAAGACTGACTTTCTGAAGTCACCAGTGATGAAGTGGCACATAACCACCCCTAAAACTGCCATTTACACTTTTACTTTTGTACAGATTAAATAAATAAGACATGTTCATTGTTGAGCTTGGGAATTGATAGTAGATTTTGGACATAGCCAGGATAGTCGTTTCCCCCTGTTTCATGTGTTAAAGCTAAGCTATGAGCGACATACTGGACAAATGTGAAAGTAAGCATATTTGCTAAATGTTTATATTCCTTGATAATGAAAATTTATTAGCATTTGATACAAATGTTTGTAGAATCCTCCTACATTACTGGATATTTTTTAGGCCAGCAACTAGTGATTGATTTTCTAATATATATTTCAATTAATTTATTTAATAATAGTCATATAGCCATACAATGAAGAAAAACGACTATTCCAGTTCCCCAAAGCCCAAGGTGACATCACTGAATAGCTTGTGTTGTCCGACCAAGAGTTTAAACACAAAATCATTCAATTCATAATAATATTAAACAGAGAAGCAGCAAATATTTACATCTGAGAAGCCGGAATAAGTGGATATGCATTTCTGATTGATAAATGAGCTGATCAGTTTTCATTTATCAAAAATGTATAAATAGACTAATCGTTTCTGCACTTATAATTTAAATACACTATGCTTTGTAATCCATGTCCACATGTGTTTTATTTCATACACGGAGGACAAGTAGACAAAGAATATTACACAACCCACCCACTCTCTCTTTCTCTCTCTCAGAGTCCCAGCAGACTCGTGGGGTTAGCGTTTCAGTGATTTGTTTAATGAAGTGCCAAAGTGCAGTTGGTCATGCTTCCTGTCAGCACAGATACACAGTGACACATGGGATATGCTTGGGTTCATCTCAGGAAGGCCTGGACTGTGTGGAACCACTGTGGGAATAACAACCTGATTCCCAGCAAAAATATTTACAACGCAACTGCACTGAGTTCGCATAAAGTATAATTAACCATATTGATGAAGGGTTGGCGGCGCGATGCATCATCCCGATGGCAACAGGTTTGTGCAACATCCAAGGCGAAAAAGAAAATATCCAAATGTACATTTGTTTGCTTTTCTGGCAATGTGCATGGTCATGCACGCAGGCTACACTACACAGGACAGCTTGTGAACGTTTGTCCCTGTTGTTGTTTTTTTTCCTCCTCTTTTATGACTCCCATATTGTGTGATAAATCACAGCATCAGAGTGGGGACAGTTTCATGACATCATTCACGCTACATTTCCAACCGTGTGCCAGTTTTTGATTAGGGCTGTAAATCTTCACCTTTCTGTGTCTACTACATTTACTGACACACACGCACACACACACACACACACACACACACACACACACACACACAC
>JAPMOB010249996.1:0-16071 GCA_029875015.1 Lepomis gibbosus | reverse complement strand
GAGCCGATGGTTGCAATTTGCAACCCTCACCATTAAACTTACACACTGAACCTTTAATTCAAAAAGCTATTATAAATGAACAAACTCCAAATGACTGACTAGGGCCAGTATACTCATACACTCAAAAATCTAACAAACAAAACATAGCTTTACACTTCAGTGCTGACTGGAGCGAGCATTCGCACCAACTGCTCTGCCATCGATATGAGAATATCTTAGAATCAGGACACCATATCGTTATAGTGTTAGCTAAATTGTAATTGTCCAATCCTGTGGCACCACGTGTCTTTGTGCCACATCTGCGCTCCTGTGATGTTAATGTGTAAGTCCTATTTTTTATTCATGCTAGCTTATCAATTGCTCTTTCCTGGCCTCATATCCTGAGGTCAAACAATCAGGCATCCCCATTCTGAGTCCTTGGCAAACAGCTGACTTTTAAATAATCACTTAAGCCATCCGGATATGGCTCTAACTGTGTGGGAAACACAAGTCTACATCTCATATTAAATCAAAGCAAAATATAATCTCAGAAACAAACAATAAAGGCTGCAACTAGCTTAGCTAATTCTTCCCAAAATCTGTCAGTCAGCCATAAGTTATTTATGTAGGGTCACAGCAGAAATGTCCTCAGACTGAAGCCAGCACAAACACAGTATGGTGTGGTGTTGTGGCCTGAGAAGAAGTCAAACTCCACTTGTGACTGAGCAGTGTTTGCTTTTATTTGGATGCAGTAACTGACTGGAAGAAAAACTATCATGTAGTGGGATATTTTAGTCATCCACTTGGAGATAACCACAATGGCCCTTCCTTCCCACAAGGTTTGTCCGTTTCCGCGCGCACAACCGCAATGTCAAAGCCTTCCTACAGCATCATCGCCATTGTCTAAAATAAGTAACTTAAGACAGAATGACTGAGCTGTCTGCTATACACAGATGTCAACTGGGTGATTTATCAGCTGCCTTCTAACAGGGGCAGACCTCCAAAGCAAATGCTTGTCACAGAATAGAAGAACTTTTCCCTAGATACTTCACCAGTAATACTTGTTTCATAAACCATCCAACCACAACACTCCTCTTCCACAATGAAGAAATCAAAGTCATGACCCTTCAGTGGAATTTATGCAGGGAGTCAAGCCACATTTGATTTATACATAGAAGATGAAAAGGTCAGATTACAGAACGGAGCGAGTCAGTGTTATTTCCTCATTGTAATGACACACGCCGAACCGCGGAGAGAAAGAAATACTTTTTAATACCTCGGATTTCTGTGTAGCCGCAATAATTCCTGGCGCACTGGCCTTTCTGCGGTTTGACTAGGATGAGCTTCACAGAAGAAAATTGCCAGACTTGAATTTAATCATATTTCATTGCTTTTAAACGTACAGGCTCTCTCTAGTTAGGAAGATCAACGGTAGTTGTCAATAGAATTTATAGCATCTTACATAGCATCTTTGCTCTTGATTATGTTCATTAAAATGTCCCTGCTTTGATTCTGTGGCTGCTACTGAAATAAAAGTCTGGACTTAATGATGCACAGCATCAAACAAACCAATCTGGGTAATTTATACATTATTTTCAACTTGCGGAGCGCATTCTGAAACTCTGCATGCTAAATAAATCCTAAATAAATATACATAATCAAAGCTCAGTCTTCACACAGTTATTCTCTTACTCATGAAGAAACTCTTTCAATTAGTCAATGAAAGGTTCACAGCAAGCTTCAAACTGCCAACAAATCTGAAACTGTATCACAAAAGTGTCTGCTGGATGTCTCTAAAGCTGTTTATCAAACACCTGTAATCAAGCCAGAAAATGGTTTCCAAGTACTAAAACATGATGGAATGTCAAGTTCTTTCCAAAACAGCAGAGGTAGATTACTTTCCACCCGGTAAAGAGAAACATTGTCCAAACCAAAATTTCTTTTTATAATGTCTGTGAAAGCATTCATGAAGGTCCACAGGGGGAAGGTAATTTCTTTCTTCCAATAAGATTGCAAAGGACAATTTCTAGTGTGTGGCTTCTCAGTTCCTCTCGACATGAAGATCTTTGGTTTCAAGTTGTTCAGACTGTTAGTGCTGCTTCCCCCTTGTTTAGGCCTGCGAGAGATTCTGACTGAAAAGGAAACTATTTGGAATGGGACATGTGGTTGCCTTCATGACAGAGATGTGGAGCACCAGGTGAGGTTGTCCTCAAGCAGACCTGGGTCAAAGAGTATTGCAAAAAGTTTTATGGTTGTTTTTACTCTGCTTATATGCTGGAACAATGAGATACAGCGTTTCACTGAGAATATGATGAGCATTTTGAAACAGCCACATGTGGGTCTGATGGCACCTCAGACACCATAAAAAAAGAGCCAGGTTATAATGACTGCACTCACAGACAGCACGAGAAGCTAAACATCTACAAGCTAGAGGGAGATGTTTAGGTACTTGGAGAGTAAAACAGGCCACAGAAAATACAATAGGCTACTGCACTTATTATTAGCGCACAGGTAGCATTACTGGTGCGTTGTGAATTCCAGCTGTGCCACTGTAATATTTGTTTGGGCCATCTTGGTGGCTTTGTTGTTAAGACGCATAACATTTTCTGGCAGATTCCAGTTAGACTTCTGCTGTTTCCGAGGTCAACAATGAACTTTAAGCCTTAGCTATTAAGCATAACAAGGACACAGAGATGCTCAGAATCATCATAGAAAGTTTTTGGTGATCTACAGTTTTATGACAACTGAGAAAACTACATCTGCTGATGAAGACTGTGTGATATTGTTGAAAGCTCCAGAACAATTGGATGGCTGGAAGAAGAGTGTTTCATCAATACCTGAAAGAAGCTTTTCATCACTTTTAGATTGCCTAAAAGGCACTTCAGAGACAGCACATATTGGCCTTTAATGTAGGAGACTAAATTCTCCTGATGTGATAAACCCACCCATCTCACACTCTCACTCGGTAAAAACAAACAGACACACACATTTTAAATTACATTCAACACTAGTCTGAACTATATTGTGCTGCAAGCTGCAGAGACACACAGCAGCTCCAATGAAGTTAGCCCAACTTATATTAAGTTTCTTTTTGAGTGGGTCTTAACTGGGAAAAAATCTCAACCTGTGACATTTGTGCAATATCCAAACCTTGACATTTCATTCCATTAGATGATTAGATCTAATCCAAACTTGAATATGGTTGCATGTTTGATATAGAGTTGAAAAAATCTTTATTGGTTCATGTGTTGATGATTTGGCTTTATACATGGACTCAATGAACAACAACTTTCCTTTCAATGACAAAAACTGTTCCAGGAGTAAACAGAATCAAACCAGCCAGTCAATGTCAGACATTTATTATTTGACTTTAGAAACTGCACTTTTCACCAAGGGCAGTGTTGTAAATTCAACATGACTCAGTATGTCAATGTGACGGCAGCTTGGCTCAGAGTAACTGCAACGATTGTCCCAGTGAATCCCTGTGTTTCCTCATGTCACAAAGAGTAAACCACAGTGTGCTGCTTGTCCTGAAAAGAATACATATTTTGAGGGCTATGGCAGGTAATGGGAGGGTAATAGAGAGGTAGGGAACTGAAATGGGGATTGGGGCAAGTGGTTAATAGCACTGGGATGGGTTCCTGATGTGAGGCAGAGTCAGAATGCTTTGCTATGTAAATGAAGAAGAGACATCCAAGGAACCATCTTCATAATGACATTATCACTGTACCAATCAGAAAAATCAGGCAGCGCTCATGGCAGTAGGAAGCTACACTGGAACCACAGCTGTGTTTGTGTTTACTTTATTTGTGTGTGTACAGTATGTGTCTGTGTGTTGACAGTAACTGGTTGTCTGTGTATGTTCCTCGGAGTTAAGATTGATTCATATTAAACATTCCTGTCTGATTCTCCTAATCTCAGTGGACTTTATATCATCCTTAACTCAGAGCTCCAAAAATAGACCCATGATCTCACCCTTTTCATTGATCTGGGCCACCATCCAGCAACACGCCAACACCACATACTGTATCAATTACATGGACCCTAAGGATTACTCTCACACAAAACATGTGTTTGCTCTTTATATGATTGGGTCCGTAGCATTTACTGTATACTGCTCATGAGCATGGTGCGGTTGCATAAGAGTTAGGAGATTCTGAAATGTTGCTTTGTTTCTAATGTAAATGTGAAGGCTGGTGCTTGTTTTCAGCTACTTAAAGAGCATTTGAGAAGCCTATATGACTTCTACTAGCCTCTATAAGAAATTAGTAGTAATTACAAAAACAGTATTGTCATTGGTCATTACAGTGGCATCGTATTTCTTCTGATGTAGATGAGTAAATTAGCTCCTTTTAGCATATCAAACAAAAACATCTACTGAAAAGTTTCTTTTCACCTAGGATGTAGAGTTAAAATGAATGCTTTGTCTTTTGTTTTTTGTGGCGAAGGAAAGAAATGTGATGGGTGTTAGCTTGGAGGGGTTGGAGGATTTGAGAGATTTGGTACTAAACAAAAGCACAGTCTAGAAAGAGCATCTCTGTGCTATTTTTTGATTCGGATCCTCTAGGGCATTAATCCATCCTATAAACATATTTTTCTGAGTGTCTATTTAATACTGCTTAAAGACTATGACTAACTAATCTTGGCTCAACTCGATTTTGCTAATAGATTTAAACCCCAAATGTACCAAATACATGGGCATCCTGGCATCCTGTTCACATACAGTTTAATAAAATAAACAGCCACCAACCACTTCTGTTTATGTTCAATTGCTTTTTTTGTGTTTGTTTCGGTTTATGTGTGTCACTTTTTGTATTTGTGTGTCTGGTTACGTGTGTGTGTGTGTGTCCAAGATAGGAGTGCTAGCTTAGGCAAACCCACTGGACTTAGCATTTCAAACATCTGCCCGAGCCTAAACAGGGAGTGTCTGGACCAGTGAAGCTCAAACTGGAAAGCAATAAGCCCTGAGCCCTGTAAGACGTCAGTGGTTGAGGGGAGCTTTGCTAAACACAGTTTCTGAGACACATCATTCATCAAACTCCTTTCTCTATTACTCTAAAAGATTCTCTTGGTTGCTTGATGTTAGTGATATTTGAGTTGTGGTAGGCAGAGCACAAGTTCTTGTCATTTACATCTGCATGTAGATCTATTCATAATCTTCCCATTCATACTGTATTTGAACAATGAGTTTATTATCAGGACCACATCATCAAAGAGAACCACTGTTAAGGTGCATTGCGTAAATCTTTAACAAAATATATTCTTTCCAATCTGATGACAATTTTACCGTATATTTATGATGGCTTAGAAAAGGCATTCATCAATCCGAACTGGTGCATGATGGAAGATGGTGCAATGTGCAAAGACTTAAGACTCTTTGCTTTGAAGCAAAAACACAATATTCTTGTTATTATATGTCCATGCCTGGTGAATTATATAAATTGTTGTATGGGTAAGCTAATGAATGTTAACATTAATGAACCACCTTTAATAAAAAAGCAGTGTGCATTTTCAGTTTGCAGTGGATAGAAGGCATTAGCTGATAAATGATAATCAGCAGCAGCTATAGTAAACCAACAGCAGTAACAACTTGATGTAAAGAGCCAAGTGTTTGAATGGACCACTCTGTTAAAGGAATGAGTGTTTGAGATCAGCTGATGATCATCTGATCTGGGTGACATTAATGGCTCCATGTCATCATTTAACCACCAAGTACAGAAAGACAGCTAGGGTGTGTAAGTGAACCACTGGTGGGCTACAGTTTTGCAAATAGTCAAGCTAAACTAAAACATGTTCAGCTAGCCTTGAAAAATAGTTTTAAAAAAGTAATTGCAGAGCTACATCATGAAATCCTAATTTTTTTTAATTTATGCATGTTGAAAGTTTTCCATTTACTCAGTTTGACATTCCCTGCTGAGCTAGTTCTCTGCACAATGGCTACAATACAGTAACCTGATCAACCAACAGTGAACTCTTGATGCTGTACTTTCTGCATGTCCAAGTATTACTGGACCATAAGAGACTCATCATACAGTATGTATATACATTAAGACCAAAATCGCTGAACTGACACTTGCAAATTACCTTGTTGTCATTACTGTGGTCTACAACAGGCCAAGATAATTATTAGTTTAATAATATAGCGCTCTCCTTAAGCCATACACTAAATGAGAAACTTTTAAATTAAAGGAGCTGCTCTAGACATGTGACTGGGAGAACATCCACTGGGACTAATTTGTGATAACAATGTATTTTTTTGTTGAAAAGACAACACTGCTATAGACTGCTGAATCGGCCAAATTAATTGTCTATTGAGTTGCTTTCTATGATATGGCACCATCACTTGCTGGTTTAAAGGATACATTTCTAATTCATCTAATTGTGAGAACCATGAAAAACAACAATTACAAACACATTTTATCCCTTCTTGAGTAAGGGGTTGTGTTTCTAGTGACCATGTAAAGCTTTCTACATGGGGTTCTTTTCTCGCAACTTATCTCAGCTTTGTGTGGGGTGAAAATTTCTGTATCTCACCTGCAAACGGATTGGTACACTTGGACTTTGGACAAGCAGCTTAAATCAGAAGCTGACTCTGACTTCTGGGTAAATAGAGTAAGTTAACAACCATCCTTAGGGCAGATAAGACAGGTTGACTGATAAGCGAGTCAGTGGGATTTGAAAAAAGGAAAATCTGCTGGCATGAGTAGCTCAGAGAGGTCATACAGAAGTCAACTCTTTCCAGCCAGCCTTGAAGGGGTTACTTAACTAAGCATTCACACTCCTATAGAAGGTTATCTGATTGACTGGAGGAGGCACAGCTAAAGTGCTGCCAGCCCACTCAGATAGTGTAAATTAAAGGAGACCCCTGAGAGCAGCCCAACCCTGTCCAGCCTCCACCCATCACCTCCCGCCTCCCTCACCTTTCTCCCTGATAAGAAGCGCTGGACAGACAGGGCTATGGGAGCTGAAGCATATGGTCAACTGCTGTTCTGCATGAATGTTTTTATGAGTTCAATTTAAAAAAAGACCAACAGCTGAAAAGAAACAGAGCCATATGCTCCATGTGTACACTTTTCATGTCTAATTTTGAGATCCTGTGACATCTCTCACCTCAGTTGTCTCTGATTGTATGACGTCTGCTCTATTTGGCCTCACAAAAAAATATAAAAAAGCGACAGGATGTTTGCTTTGATTGTAGCAAGGTGACAACTAATTTATCACTACAAGGCTAGCCAATAATGTGCAGCTGCACAGGAAAGTTCTCCTGTCCTTTGTGAATCAGTGCTGCATCAGCTCCTCTTTGTCAGCAGTTCATCAAATACATGCTGAAGACACACACATTTAGAAGGACTTCACAATATTGCACTGACGCTGGTAGGGTGGATGTTGATAATTAGGTTAGTCCAGGACTGATAATGACAAAAAAATAGTGATATACTGTAATGTAATGTAAAGTCAACATCGTACGTAATCTGTTATTATCAAATTTCATTCACTTCTCTTTCCTATTTAACCACAAATATTAACAATCACACAAGGAACTCATATTTCATGTGAAAAAAAAACATACTAGAGCTGCTGTAATGGAAACTAGATTTTCCTAGCACACGGAAGTTTTCCCAAACACACTATACTCTAAATAAGCCATGTTTTAGTTCAGATGCAGAGCATTAAAATAGTAGTCTACAGAAAAACTTCACCCATTGTCAAAATTACAGTGACAGAAATGCTGTGGGTCACTAGGGTTTCTATGGTACTGTACATACACAGAAATAAATGGTCAAACTTACCGGTCTGTGATGACAAGAAATGTTCCTCTAAAATGCTTCAGTCCACACAGAAAGCTTAAAGCAAACTGCCTCACTTTCAGCCTTCCCTCCAAATTTTGAAAAAAACACAGCACTACAAGCAGCCCTGACTGTTTCAGTTGATTCCCTGTTGCTGCTGTGGTCAAGTCCTGAGGAGCGTGTGTGTCTGCCTGAGCGCGTGTGTGCATGTGTGTGTGTGCAGAGTCTGGGGAAGAGGTGGTAACTTCCTCTCAAAGTTGGAGACGGAGTGAGTAACAGAGTTTTCTCTCTCCCGGCTCCAATCCACAAGAAGCAGGAAAGGCTGTCATACTATCCCTCTTTTCAGATGGGGAAAAAAAAGAGGAACAGCCTAAAAAGGGCAAGCTCGGAGAAGAGGGGAGGGAGAAAAGCAGTGGTTGAGTGTGGTGTGGGTGTCTGGGGGGGCCTTCCCTTTGTTGTTACGGGAACAGGGAGAAAGCAACTCCAGGCATATAAGCTTGTGTTTTTTCCATGCATAGTCCAATGTGACATTAAAACAACACCGAAAAAACATTGTGTAGTTAATGTGTAGCTGTGTATGTTTTCACATCAACTGAGTTTTTTTTGTAAGTCCTAAACTATTAATTCATCATTTTTGGAAATACACTTATTCGCTTTCTTGTGGAGAGTTAGATGAGAAGATTATGTCAGTTTGCTTAATATGAAGCTAGACAGCGGCTAGTTAGCCTAGCTTAGCATAAAGATTATTTCCAGTCTTGATAATTGAGAGTAAGTCTTGGCAAGAAAACAAATAAACGTATATGTCAAAATGTCAAAATATTTGATTAACAAGGACTTTTTATAATTCATAGGCTACATTCACAAGTACAGTATATTGATGCTGGTTCTGTTGGGTACAGGTGAAACACAGAATGAGAATCCTTTAAAGTAAGGGAAGATATTCATCCTCCTAGTGATATTATTCATGAGACTGTACACTCTAGATATTCAGCATCATGTCTCCAAGAGTGTTCATGCCAATAAAAACTAGTGCTGACAGAAAACGTCATAAGAGCTTTCCCACAATATCTGAATTCGCAAATGTGATGCCATATATCCCAATAATGGTCTTATGCTGCCATGATGCTTAAAATGCGATGAAGAATCTCCTACGTTTTATGTCACTTTACATTTTGAATTTCAATTCAGAAACGTTATGAGCATTTGCAACTTATTACTGGAGTCACGTACCTCCCAGAACTACAATTTGCAGCTGTAATGAGAAGGCTATATGGTTTTGCTGAAAGCAGCCTCACACAAAACATGGTAAACATGTAATCACAATAATATGTCAACTCCCATGCTGAAGGAGTTGACATACTAATTGCTAACAGCTGCGACCTACATGAGAAAAAAAAACAACATTCTGGTAGATAGCGTCAATGATCGACCACACAACTGACGAACACTAACAATAACGTTCACGTACTGTACATCTGACTTCACAGCACACACTCCTGCTAGTCATATTTTGCAACCAGCTTTACTCCCAACATTACCTCAACTGCAAGAGCCGTATACCATCGCAGTGGGCTCAGCTGTAAATCGTTGTGGCCACCAATCTCCGTCTTGACCAAATTTTATTAAAGCCATACGCTCGAGAGGGCACAGTGACATTTTTCATTAGCGTTACCCCAACTCTTCATGGCAAAATAGGGAAGAAAAGCTAAGAGCAGTGAAATAAAGAGCTCATTTTATTCTTCCAAAGGGTCAACGTTAGAGCAGAGCTGTTATTGTGCTACACCCTGCTGGGGCTTGAAAGAACAACTTGGTCTCTAGCCCACATATTTCACTCATTAACTCGCCCGCTAACCTGAACAGCCTGCATATGCAGAGGCTCCACTTCAGTTGAAATTGCATTGCATATTGCACCCATTGGGCTTTCAGGCTCATCACTCCAAATCAAACATCCTCCCACTGCCTCTTTCTCAAATTTCTGCTTTTTCCTATGCCCTCATCAAAAAATAAATACATTTATACAAACAAAACAAAAGGGAAGACAGAGAAAGTCTCTCCAAAATCCCTCCCCGTCAACTCAATTAATGAAGAGGAGGCATATGGGCTGGGGCAGGGGTTTTGGGAAAAGCTGAGTCCCTTTAGTGCCAGGATTTAAAGGTTTCACTGAGCTGCATCACTGATCACATTCCTGCCTGGGTCTCCTCATGGCTGGCAGATGTCCACCTGTCCTGGAGCTGATTTATTGTCCAGCACTGTGTTGGTCTGAGAAGGGAGGATAAGTTAGGGGTAAGAGAATGGAGAGAAACAGAGGAAGGAAGAAAAGAAGCAGAAATTAAATGCAAAAGAGGAGGTGAAAATGAATCTTAAAGAGAAATGAGAGCGGTCTAATTACAGGGCACCTATGGCCTTCAAGGCAGATTTTTCGTGGACCTTTTCATACAAAGCTGAGCATGCTAGTGTAGTATTCAATGTAAATACACAGTATATCATGATAAGCTGTTCGGAGGCGGAAACAGGGAGGGATATGTGGCTGATGACTGGGAGGGTCTGTCTGCAGGTGGGAAAGGATGGAACTAGCAGTGAAGGGGGTGTATGTGTGTGTGTTTGTGTGGAGACAGAGGTGGGAATTGAACAAGATAGCACTCGTTCACAAAGCTTGCTGCCGGGGTGAAGCAAGGCAATACACTCCAAACTGGTTTCATAGGAACAAAAGCTAACTACTGTCTTTAACTTAGATTAATATTTGTGTTTCATGAGCGAGTTGCCTCACCCACTCATTTTCCAAAGGTTGCCACACGAAGCCTTTGTTTGTAGATCTGCACACTAGGGAGGCTCTGTGAATGAACGGTGCATGGAAACCTCTAATGTAAGGCTGAGTTTAGCAGCGCAGATCACAAAGCAAAGAAAACCAAGAAAAGAAACACTTGTTTGTGCCATAGAGAACATTGTCAAAGTGCAAACGCAACAAGATCCATTTAAAGGAAAGCATTAATATTTTTACTCAAGAAAAGCCAATAATCTGATAATTGACATGGAAAAATAATAATTGAAGCTTTGCTTCCTTGTACAACCTGAGGGAATAAAACACCCATAGATGACTCATCTGTACACTGAACACTGAAATTAATATCCTAGGAGGGCGCCCTGAGAGAATTAGCATTGTTCTTTCTTAAATCAAAAACATATTGAGATATCAAACTGCAAACACATGTTTCTAAGAACATATGTGAAGTGACAATGTTGGTGGAAAAAGTAACACTGAAAAACAGATCAAATGAGTGACGGCTAGAGAGGAAGGGAAACATTTTCTATCTTTTTCTAATGTATGTCATCATCAAGCCTGTCAAGATACAAACACTTGGAATTCAAAAACTGCTCATTAAAACTTCCTTGGCAACCTGTGGATGGATATCGTCTAGGTCTTTACCTTCAGGTACTCTCCACACCCTCTTTCTAGTGCATGAAAACACATGTCTCTGTCTTTGGCCTTGGTGCCCTCCCATAAAAAAGCATATTGGAGGCATCTGCCAGCAGCTTCTTTATGGGACAGATGGGTTCCCAGAACAGGGAGCTCCTGTGCACTGGGCTTGTTTTGTGATAATACGTCTGATCTCTTTCCTGCTATGATTTTCCATTCCCTCTGCATGTATAAATAATAAATCACGTGCACATACAATACTGTGCAAATGATTTATGTAACAATACTTTCAAAAATAGACATGTTAACAGATTATATTTATCAGTTAACAAAATTCAAAGTGAGAGAACAGGAAAAAAATGTATATCAAATCAATATGGGGGACCACCCTTTGCCTTCAAAAAAAGCATCAATTCTTCAAGGTTCACTTGCACAAAGTCAGGGATTTTTTAGGTATATTGTAAGGGGTAAGATTAAACAGTTATACCAAACAGATGCTAATGATCACCAATTCAGTGTGTAGGTTGAAACATGATCATTATCTGAAACAAACAGGTGTGGAGGAGGATTATAACTAGGTGATGAACAGCCAAACTCTACTAACACACTAACAAGGTGAGGTTGCTGAAGACAGTTTACTGTCAAAAGCCATTCACCATGGCAAGACTGAGCACAGCAACAGGACACAACGTAATTATACTGCATAAGCAAGGTTTCCAACATTTCAAGGCAGACAGGGGTTTCCAGATGTGCTGACCAAGCTCTTTTGAAGAAGCACAAAGAAAGATGCAATGTTGCTGACTGTAGACTGGCCAAGAAAACTTATTGCAGCAGATGAAAGGCACATAATGTTTACTTACCTTTACAATCTGAAGATGTCCAGCACGTCATCAGCAGAAAACAGTGGAACCCTGATAAACCCATCTACTGTCTGGTCAGAAGTGGCCGTCATGGAAGACTTGTGGCCAAAAAGCCATACCTCTGACATGGAAACAAGGCCAGAAGACTTAACTATACAAGCAAAAAGAGGAACTGCAGAAAGATGGTAGCAGGTGCTCTGGACTGATGAGTCAAAATTTGAAATATTTGGCTGTACCAAAAGGCAGTTTGTTCACCTAAGGGCTGACTAAAGGCAACAGTAAAGCATGGTGGAGATTCCTCGCAAGTTTTTCTACAAACAGGGATGGGGATTTGGTCAGAATTAATAGTCTCCTCAATGCTGAGCAGTACAAGCAGGGAGGCATCTGAATGAGCCAAAATGTATTCTTCAGCATGACAACAACCACAAATGTTGTTCAAGTAAGCTGTTCGCCAAGAAGCTAAAGGAAGAATGGAGAAATAGTTGACTGTTGTAAACTTACAACCAGAAAAAGCTTTCAACTGCAAAATTCTACATCTAATTTATTAAAGCAACTGCTGAAGCAATAAGTAAAGTAATCTTATTAATTTTTTAAGGAGTAATAAGTAAATAGTAATTTATTACAATTTCTGAATAACTTGCTAGTGACCATACAGATAGTTTTGGTCATGTACTGAGATAGTGCTCTCTTCTTCAAAGCACTGAAAATTCAACTGCAACATGTCTTACCAGTTAAAATTTCCTCATACGTGATCACACTAGGCATGGCACAGCAATATTCATCCACACATCCCTGCAAAATAGGGCTAGCTGGTTAACTACTGTAGCTGGCGAGCTCACCGCTAAATGGTAGCCAGCCAGAACATGCTAACACTTTTCAGTCAAGCTGATGATACACAGGGCAACTTTTTGAGCAATGTTGCTGGGCAATGTTGCTAGCGGCAAGTCCAACTATGTTTTGAACGTCTGCCGGCGGTGTAGGGCGGGTGGCGGAGTGGTGGGTGAAGGGGATTACAGTAGTAATCTTTACACACTACCATTGACCGCGACCTTGCCCTGCACGATTGCTCTAAAAGTTGCTCTGTGTATCATCAGCTTCATAATGTCTTGTATTTTTCTGAACTGCGCCATTTACTCCATTTTGTTGTTAGGGTTGAAAATGATATAATTTTCATTTAATTTAAATGTATTCCCCTGATTGAGATGCGTAGAAATTTCCTCTGCCTGGGATTGATGGAGAAAAGTCCATAGGTTGATGGACGTGGACCAAAATGCACAGAGCCCAACACATGTTTTATTGTGAGCATGTAAAACACTCTTTCTTGAAGAGGATTATAAAAAATATTTAAGGGAGGATCAAACAATACTTTAATTGTAAGTCTTGTTCTCTACCAACTGAGCTAACCAGTGACACTAAAAGTCACTCTGAAATTATCATTAAGAAACATTCCTGCCGACCAGTGTTAAATTGCTATTTTGTAATGAGATCACGAGAAATGATCCTGTTATCATGGGAAAACAACGTTCATTATCTCGAGATAATTATCTCAATATCATGGGAAAATGGAGTAAAAAAAATTGAGTGATGGCCGCTTAGGGCTTCTGTAAAAAAGCTTTCCAAGTTAAAAAGCTTGCTAGCAAGTTTGTTAGCTTGGTTGCCAACAGGACAGTACATTTATTGTGAAGCATTTGTACCATCGACTGCTGTCTCGTAACTACAAACCATTGCTCCTTTTTGGAGCAGTTTAAACACCCATAGATGAGGTTAAATAAGGATGATGTATTACACCAAATTCATTTTTTAAAACTTGCTAATGTTCAAACACGTGTAGGTCAAGTTTCGCCACAAAACTTTACATGAAAAAATGTACTTTATTCGCTGTGACTTTTTCAAAACTTATACACTTCCGGCATACCCATGCAGTGTGCTGAATGGAAAGGACTTTGAGGGAGGTCTGTTTGATGGTGGTGGGAAACCTTGGACAGCTAATTGTCCAGGGTTTCACATACCTCTTTTCCACCAGAAAAGAACTGGTTCGGAACTGGTGGTGGTTCAAAGTTGGTTCAACTTGCGAACCTTCTCAGAACCTGTTTGTTTTTCCACTGACTAGAGAGCCCAGCGAACGACGTCATTACGTCACTGTGTACGTTGTAAAAGAACGGTTCTAGTCCAGCAAAGAATTGGTGCCGCTTTGGAACCAGTTTTCCTGGTCAAGAACCGGTTCTTTGGCTGTCGAAACACAAAGAACTGGTTCGCGAGTAGGCACCGGCTCCGAACCGGCTCTCAAAATGCTTTGGTGGAAAAGGGGCTACAGAGGCAGTCCATCCACAGAGCAGGATGTGGTGCATTCACCGTAAGGGCTAAGGTTAAGACCTAGTGTTTACCCTCACCCCCACCCAACTCATCGTGGCTCTCCCCTGCCTTATATAGTTTCCCCCCCTCCCTACCTCATCTCCCTCTTTTTCACCTCAGTTCATGACAGTGAGTTTCCAAAAGCTATGAGGATCCAAGCATTTTAGCTGAACCTCTCAAACCTCTCTTCCTGCTCAACTTATTATGATGGTCTTGGTGTTAAGTTAGGTGTTATTAACAGTGAAGTTTCACTTCTTTAAAATGATGAACATTCCTTACAAAATAGAAGACAGTGTCAGGCTTTCATTGTCATGAGTCAATTGCTGTGCATATGAAGATAAATCATTTCTTAAAGCCACGTATGCTGCATTATTATTTTCTTGTTCATATGTGCCTGTGCACATTCCTGGTAGATTACTTTGTAACAGAACGCCCTATTTCTAATGTTTGTTACTAAATACGAGGGAACACAAATGCAGAACACAGACTCAGAGAGGTAAGATGAAAAACAGACTGTAGAAAAGTGGATGTAGCCATTCTGATATCACCCATTGGACTGTGGAGTACCATTTTGAAGCCTCCAGTTTGGCATACTGTTGCCATCTTGGATTTTTGGAACTAGAAATGGCCATATTTGGATGAGAGGATGGAGCTGGGGAGGGATACGCTATCAAGGTAGCCACTTGTCTTATCACGCAATAACCACAACCTAAAACATAACCTGCATTATCACATATTTTCCTCTAAAAAGGACCATGATTTACAAAATGAACACCTGTGCTGCTGTATGAAGAGGACTTTAATGAACTAGTGACTGAGACCTTAAACTATTAGGAAAGTGTTTACTGAGGTAATAAAAGTTAGAAGTAGGGTCATTTTCTCAAATGTTTCTGTATATGAGGTACATTTGACCATGGCTGACCTGACAGTCAAACGTGAGCCACCGGCAACTGCACAGGAATAAATAACAAAAAAAAAACTGCAGTGAAGTTGGACACATTCCATTTCCTGTGTGCGACATTAGAACAATAGGCAAATCCTGTAAGATCAAGCAAAACATGGTTCCCACTTGGTGCAGCCGGAGAACAGCGCTAGACTTGTTAACCTGCCCTGCCTTGCTCCCTAATGTCTCCTGACATGGTGACGTTTTGCAGCATCAGTGGAAGTTGGGAAAAATTTCCAACCAGCCTGCCTAATGTTAAGTGCAGCATGCATCACACAGCTCTGTGAATCACTGCATAAAGTCAAACACATCTAACACATCTTTTCTCCACCCGTGGTGTCACCCCCTTCTGGCCGTTAGGAAGAGAGCTGGCACTTCCTCATTGGCTTCACTTCAGACCCAGAGGTTCCTGCTCACTGAACAAACAGGATAAAAAATGGAGGATGACTCCAGCTGGCGATGGTGGAGAGTAAGGGGCGAATGAAGGTGGCCGTGCTGAGCCGAGCCGCAAGTGTGGGCTGAGTAGCAGGCAGGTGAGACAAGAGCACGAGGTGCAGGCGGGATGACAGAAGTTCAGGTGATGATCCTGAGATATAGAAAAACCGGTGTTAGTCTTACACAAAAACAGCAACAGAATAAACTGAAAAGTACACATAGTAGTACTAACCATCCAAGCGCACTGATACCAAGCCGGCTTAAACAACATCCTGGTGAAGAGTTGAGATGCTGGGCTGG
>JAPMOB010249995.1:0-45662 GCA_029875015.1 Lepomis gibbosus | reverse complement strand
ACACACACACACACACACACACACACACACACACACACACACACACACACACACACACACACTCACATAGAGCCTACATTGTGTTTCAGTGCTGTCTGTTTGACTTATTTTGCCTGGTTTAATGAGAAATATCACATTACCACACGTACCGTAAGCAGAGAAGTCTGGATGGAAACCAGGGTCTGGGACGTCTGAGAAACTGAACGCTGAGCTGCACCAACTTTACTTTTCACATGAGAAGCAGCTGCGGCGTCACACAAAATTCTGGACCCTGTACATGAGCAGTCTCACATTCTCTATTGGCCTCACAACAACGACTATTGGTTGTGGTATTTTTGCTGCTCCAGACCCTGCCAGCTGCAGGGCCCTGCCCTCACATGAGGGCCCAGTCTACTTAGTCCCCCCTAGTTTTGTAGTCAAGACCACCCTAACCGAGAACAAGTCATGACCATGACCAGAGTGTATAGAGACCGAGACAAGACCAAGATTTTGAGGCGCTGATGCAAAGTCAAGACCGGGGTCAAGACCAAGTCAAGGCCAGGACCAGTGCAACTCATAGGCACATCTCACATTGATCTGAAAGTTCTACTTTCCCCAAAAAACAGCCCAATACAAACACAAAGACATCAACCTAAACATTTTTTGTCAACACTCCTTTCCCATGTTCTACTCTCCACCTAACTCAATATGATTTTTTTCTGCAAGCATAAGGATTTCTGTTATCCATATCTGATCCTTCACATTATATCAGCAACTGTGTATTCAAACTCAAAATTAGCTCTTTTAAAGTAATGTAGCATGTCCTATGGTCATACAAGTGAAGGTGCTTTACTCTCCCTCACATGATGGAGCAGTACCACAGCGCTTAGCTTTAGCTTTAATGCCGGGAGCTGTGTGCTGCTGAAATTAGCTAAGGCTAAGACACTCATTTCAAGGAGCTGGTTTAGTAAGAGAGCTTGGCTAATTGCATGTATTTTGCCCTCCCTGCCTCACACCAGGCTCAGACCCATCATGGATTCAGACAGAACTGAATGATCAATGATCGAATCGAACATTTTGGAAGAACATAGTGTCCATGTTATCCAAAATCATTAAAATAAACATTCCACTGGATCCTAAATTATGACTCTTTAATTATATGGATGATAAAAACTGGAACCAGAATTTATAAAAAAGATAGTGTCGGTTGGATTTATGACTGCAAAAAGAGTTAAAGTAATTAATTGGAAGACAATTAAAAATATAAATAAGAAATCATGGTTTCCATTTTTTGAAACATTATTAAGCTTATGAAAAATGTCAGACTATATATGCACCTTCTCCTGCAACTTGGTATCAGATTAATAACTCAGATTTACAACATCACTCTGTTCTGACTAAATAATTACTAAAGCAACATTAACCTTTCGAGTTGAAGATATTATTTGGGGGAAGTTACAACGAGCAGATAATCCAGGAACAGCTTTTTTCTTTACTCTTTGTTATTTTGTTATGTTTTTATGTATTTATTAATTTATTGTTGTTCTGTTCTTTGACTTAAATGAAATAAATATTTATTGATACTTCCCTGATCTGGTCTTGTCTTGTTTTGTCTTGTTTTGCATTAAAAAAAGAATAAAATCCTTTAAAAAAAGAATCTAATGATTTAAAGCACATATTAGAAAGAACTAAAAAGCATGAGCAAACTAGGGTCCACATGGAAAATGCAATGGGAGCAGCCATGGTTGTGGAAGATGGAATTGTGCTTCTCCAGGCTGCATGTAAAGCAAACGTACACGGGTGTCCTATGTACACGTTCACATGGGTTTATTTTATTCTTGTATGGATTACGGGTATAATGTATAAGCAGTGTCACATTTAGCAAACTGCAACGTAAAGATAACACACGGTACAAGAAATCAGAATTTCACCTCAGTGACACTGTAAACAAATCAGTTAAACAAATGTAAAAGAATGGGCATTTATCAAGTAAATAGAGGGAACAATGGCGAAATGCCTTGAAGAGGAATTTAGTTTTCTTTTCTGTGCTAGCATATTACTTGTGGCAGCACCATGCTTGTGCCATAACTCTGAAAAAACAATCCTACAGGAGGTTAGATCAACCAGTCAGTTTGCTTGACATGCAGACACACGTTGTTGAGATCCGTGATGTATGCATGTCACACTGACGTGACAGCCTCGGAGATATTGTAGGTTTGCAAAGACATTTACATGTACATCTGCAGAAGCATAAGTCCAGCTTTAGAACATTTTTTTATTTTAAACAAGAGCAGAAGTGCTATGCAGTAACAGTGAGCTGCGCTGTTAGGTGTGTGTTTATGTCCATTGCTTGCTCAGCACAGCACTCACACTCATCCCACCCCTTGTGGTTATGTTGCTGGAGGCCTCCTCTGGTGCTGGTAAGTGAGTCCTGAGTGAGACTGATGGGGGTCAAGACCCCTGTACAAAGACTCCGACACGCACACATACACAAATAGATGTACACGCTCGTAATGTATTAAGCATTTTAAACATGTACAGAAACACTTAGCACACACACACACACACACACGCACACGTGCGCGCACAGCACCAGAGGCTTTACTCTAAGGCAGCACAGTGTCAGACCCCCCACCCAGAGCTGCAGCTGTGCCAGCTCTACACACTCATAAACACACTCTCTCCTTCTGAGTGCATGAGTCTGTGTATATATCTCTGCACATACATGTTAGTGTTTGCGCATGTGTGTGTGCGTGCATGCATATAAACAATTACAAACTCACCAGGCAGGACAAACAAGAAGCCTTGTGTCTCCCTGCAGCACTCTTCTCCCGCTTCCTTTTTCTTAATCCATTTTCATCTTTTTTTATCGTCTCTTTTTCATGCTTGCCGCGTCTGTTGTATCTTCTTCAGCTACAAACAGGCAGAGAGAGATGGATGAAGAGGAGGGTGAGGAAAGACAGCTGGGATGGTCTTTTTTACTCATCAAAGCTTAAAAAGGCACATCTACCTAAACCCAAAACACAATGTTTTCTTAACCTTAAGCAAGTAGTTATTTTAACCCAAACCATGATCATCCCTAAACCTAACTGAACCTTAAAATAAGACTTTATTGATCCCCAACAGGAAAAATTGGTACGGCAGCACAGAGACAGTCTGAGATATTTAAAAAGCTAAAGACAACTGAACTATTATATAGTATGTAACAAGTGGCTGAACAGACAGAGCTCCCCAGACATCCCAAAGGGACAGTAACTGAAGTGGGAGGAACCAACAGGCAGGACTGAAGGACTGAGCAGGTCCAGGTGGTGACCATGCGATAAAAGCAGAACCATAGGCAGTACCATTCTGGAGGCTGCCGACAAGGCTGGAGTGCAGAACCAGATACCAGCAGCTGGAGTGCAAAGCAGGTGGCCGACAATTGGAGAGCAGAGCAGAAGGTGTTGGCCCAGGCCGCTGACAGAGAACCCCGACCGGTCTGGAGCAGCGAGGATGAAAAGCTGGGCATTGGCAAGGATGAGGTGTGGATTAGAAGCTGGGGATCAGTGACTCAGTGGTGCTGGGTAGTGTTTAGGAGACACTGGGGTGGTAAGGCTGAGACTGACAATGGCATTGGGAGCCATGACAGTCTTGTCCCTTCTATAGCAACAGCAGCGTGGCTTCCACCTTGGTGATGATGAGGATGAGTAACGTTACGTACCTCTGCAGACATTCAAACTTCTACAGCCTGAAACACTGAGCACTGCAACAGACGATTAAGTGTTTTGAGCAAGCAAGCGTGTTATGAGATACTTACAAAGTGACATAACCTCCGCATTTCCCACGTAACTCCTGTTATTCCGTGGGTGATAAACAGATTAACAATTCTAGTGAGTGTGGCCTCTGCAGAACGATCTTTTCCAAACTCACAGTTGTCAAATCTCACCTAAAGAGCTCACTGGGTCAGACCTGTTAGTCTGGACTTCCCACTCTAACATTCGAGAGTGTGTGTGTCATTATGTGCTGTCACTACCAGGATTATGTTTTTGTGTGAAGGTTTTGTTTTGATCTGTTATGGTGTTCCAACACCGATGTGGTCAAGTAAGCTAGTCTATCTCTGTCTAAGCCTTGCTATTATGACTCATCTTCTTTATATACTGAACAAAATTATAAACAACCTAAACAACTCTATGTGAAGGAGATGCGTTGCACTGTGTAAGGCAAATAGTGGTCACATCAGATACTGACTGGCCCCCCCCCCCAAGCCCCCTTAATACAATGAAACTGCACATTTTCGAGTGGCCTTTTCAAGTTTGTTCAGTGTAGAAAGCTGTCTGGTTTCATGTCATTTAGGTGTCAACTGTGCATTTTGCTGTGGCTGGTCGTTTTAAAGCTGCAAGCTTTTACTTCTTTAAATGGCTAATTTGATTGTGAAGGAAGGGCCCACTATGACCACCTTGCATTGAGGCCCTGCGCCAACTTGTTACGCTCCTGCACACAACGAAGGAAGTCACTGACAGCCTCCACAAGGAGGGTAATGCTGCTTTCAGATCAAAAGCAAAGGAAGCGTTGAGGGCAGCTCATTTAAATACAAAGAAATTGCAGTGAAATGCCGCTGGCTGACGGAAAGCTCCTGAGCTTCGGGGAGCTGTCGAGGACAGAGCCAGGAGCAGCGCAGCAGCTTTTGGACAAATAAACACCTGTAGTCTGATTGGATTATGATCTGACAACTATGCTGTTAACCTGCGAGAGGAGCTCAGAGTAAACTGCTTTTATTAAATTAGCTTTTTACTTTAGTTTTTGGGATTAAAAAGTTGTTCTACACTGGAGCTTATTGGCAGCTAGCTTCCATGCATTTCTGGTGCTACTGTTGTTGTTAGCGTCGGTGGGCACCCAGAGCTCTGTTGGACTACTACTTCATATTAATATAAAAACCGAACAAAACAGAACATTGCTTGAAGAAAAGTAAGCGAGGAAGTTGAACTACCTGGCGAGTTCAGAAAATATGTTTCTTGATTCCAGCTTTCGTTGCACTTTACCGTGAACAAGTCAGGATAGCATAGCCCTGATTGATCCAAACTCTATTCAGAAAGAAACACATTTTAAAAGTTGTTGTCCTGCTGACTTGCAAATTCATATGTTTATCAAATCTGCATCATGTTGTAGTTATTTCGGCATCAGTTTGATCTGTTTATTACAGTTAAATCTGGTGTGGCAATGGGCCAGTGGATAAGACACATGCCTTTGGTGTGAGAGTGCCAGGTTTAACTCCCCACTGTGACACATCCACCAATGTGTCCCTGAGCAAACCCCCGCAAGGAAAGTGTCCCCAGGATTAAATTCATAATTGGTCTGAATTCACAGTAAGCGACAGAGTACTGTATCAATTAGCAAAGCATATTCATGGAAACTTGACTGGAAGGTTAAAGTGTGGAAGGAAAAGGTGCACAAGCAACAGGGATGGCCGCAGCCTTGAGAGCATTGTCAAGCAGATTCAAGAACTTGGGGAGCTTCACAAAATGAGTGGACTGAGGGTGGAGGCAGGGCATCAAGTGCCACCAGGCACAGACGGGTCCAGGACATGAGCTATTGCTAGTGTCAAACCACTCCTGAACCAGAGATGTCAGGAGCGTCTTACCTGGGCTAAGGAGAAACAGAACTGGACCGTTGCTCAGTGGTCCAAAGTCCTCTTTTCCAATGAAAGTAATTTTTGCATTTCCCGAGGTTCTGGAGTCTAGTGGACAAGTGGAGAGGACCAGAATCCAAGTTGCTTTAAGTCCAGTATGAAGTTTCCACAGTCATTGATGATTTGGGTTGCCATATCCTCTGCTGGTGTTGGTCCACTTTGTTTTCTCAAGTTCAGAGTCAATGTAGCGTCTACCAGGAGGTTTTAGAGTACTTCATGCCTCCATCTGCTGACAAGCTTTATGGAGATGCTGATTTCCTTTTCCAGCAGGAGAGAACCTGCCCACAGGGCCAACACCACTAACTGGTTTGCTGACCATGATATTGCTGTGTGTGATTGGCCAGCCAACTCCCCTGACCTGAACCACATAAAGAATCTATGGGCTATTGTCAAGGGAAAAAATGAGAGACACCAGATCAAAAATACAGACAAGCTGAGCAAGATGCAGGGACAGAGAGCAATGCAGAGGCTGAGACAGGGGGTTAGACAGAATGAAGAGAGGGACTGAGGACTGAGAAACGGTAATATAGTATTTTATAAGTATGAGATTTAGGCTTGTCTAAATTTGGGTCTTTATCTATTCTTAAATAAAAAACGTGGTTCTTCACACAGTTTCCCTCACTGTAAGCTGCTGTGGATTAAAGCCACCGTTAAATGACTCAAATGCATAATGTTAATGTGAAATAGTGATTGTTATATACTTGTTATTAAGAGAAAAGGACCATCGGGCTTATGGGTCAATACCTGCCCACACAGCATCAATCCAGCCCTATTAGCAATGACAAGAGGGTAAAATACTAATATTGTTACCAATACTGTTATGTCATTTGTCTAACAAGACATCAATAGTCTGCCAACCTGTCGATATTTCCTGTCCCTTTCTCAATTACTTTTTTTCACCTTTCCTCTCATCTGTGGCTGTCATTGGCGACAACTGGGTCAAACACTGGGTCAAAAAATGTAGGTAAATATATAGTGAGTAGATTCTGTGTGCTCCATCCAAGTTCGGGCTGTTTTGCAGGCATTGGAAAGGATCTTTTTCAAAACTCAGCTCAGCTTCTTTTTTTTAAGAAACTTGGGTTCATCAAATTATATTTGTTGTTAAATTCTTGGAGGACATATGTTACAGCTAGCATAGTGTTTTTCTTCTTCTGCTTCCGCTGCTGCTGAAGCTGCTCACTGCAGTTTCATCCTGGTAGATGAGATAGTCCCAAACATGGCAAAATGTGATGTGGAACCAATGTAATATAAAAGGAAATGTGTCATTTGGGCAATTTTGGTACTGGAGAATGTACCTCCATGATGGAGAAACGTTTGTTGTTACAGAGACCTGCCCCATCAACATCCCAGATCAAACTCTCGGCAGGTTGTCCATGGTTCAAGCTGTCAGCGCAAGACTCCGACAAGATGAGAGGAAATGGACTCGGGGTTTTATATCGATGATGCTTGGTGCTCAAACGCAGTCAAGATGGACTTTGTTTCCCAAATCTGGTGGCTGCTGTTTAGATTCACCCCAGATGCAAATTGATGAAACGCACTGTGTAATGTTCGGGGTGTATATGTGTATGTATTTAGCCTATGTAGATAAATAACTGTGTATTGTTTTATTTTATTTTATGTTACCATTTATTTTATTTTATGTGCCTAGACTTAATATGTTGTGTGTGTAGCATGAAGGAACTACAAATTTCGTTTCATTATGCAGCCATGTGCTGTATAATGACTAATAAACAAACTTGTACTTCATATATGCTGTGCTGTCTGATTTATGGTTAAGTTGCATTACTTGATCAAAGTTATATGGATGGCCTGTCCTTGTAACTTAAGATTTCTTTTGGTCTGGGGCTCTTTTTATTTTTTTGGGCAGGGCCCATTAGTTGCAATGACAACAGTCTGTTGTGCAGTACAATTACCAGAATGTTTGTGTTGTGTTGTTTGGTCCATTTATTAGACGGCATCACTTGCCTGCATAGCTGACTCTCTTTTTTCCCTCACCCTCTCTCTCTCTCTGCGGTGTGTAATATTGTTATATATACATTAAAGCCTTTTGTTTTGGTCTTATCCCAGCTGTCAATTTTCTTTCCCATTTCTGGGTGCCTCTCCGCTTTCCTCGCTCTGATTTACAATATCGTTACTAATACATTTATGTCAATTTCTCTCCTCCACTTGAAGGGCTTTGAAGAGAAGATCATTGATTCGAAACAGACGTCAATGCAGAACTCACTGATCAATGGTTCACTTATGGGCAGCGTCAGATCGAAAGGCATAGGCTTTAAATATCCAAATAAAATCCAAATGCTGAAATCAAGTTGATGTTCGTGAAATCCATTTTTAATCTTACCAACTTGTTTAGCCTTATTCATAAAACTCCTCAAGCCAAGTAGGGGTGGGGTTGCACATAGTTAATCACGCTGCTGTCAGATGCTCTTGTAGTCCTTTACTGTTCTCCAAAAACAACATTTCCTCAGAAAATGATTTGAACTCCTGACAGGCCCAAGTCTTTTTGGAGCTTAAGCAAAGCCCAACCTTTTTAAAATGTACATTGTAACAATAATCGTAATTAATGATAATTAAAACAGCTAGAGAGACAACAAGAGAGAAGTATCAGGAGGCCAAGAGGGACAAGGGGGAGCCGGGGCACTAGAGGTGCAGCCACAAATATCTGCTGTTTGGAAAACCTTTGATCAAAGAGCAATGAAAATTCAAGATGCAATACTGGAAGTAAGATCTTGCAGAGCCCCTTATCCAAAGAGCTGCTAACCTTTTGAGCTGGTTGGAGACCAAAGCTACAATCTAGCCATGACTTGTCGAGTTGATGGCAGGGTGATGTGCATCGTACATCAAGGGTCCCCTCAGAAGAAATCTTCTCCAGAACAGGGCAGGTAATAACCAAGAGAAGAAACCTGATCAGTCTGTCTTAATGCCAATCTGCTCTGAAGACAATGTGTGACATGGTCAATGAGGCCACTTCTTTTCTTCTGTTATATTGTTAATGTTTCACTGTAACTAGATACAACTGAAACTGTTGGATGCTGCTGTAAAGTTTTAGGAAAAACTTTAGTGATTTCTAAGTACTGTGATTATGATAAAACGATAAACTGGGAACTCAAAGAAAGGTTGCATTTCCAAATTGTTTGGATGCCTCCTAGTGGCTGGGAGACAGTCTTTCATTGACTGCTGCCATTGGGTCAAATTTATAATTGGTCCAATACTTTGGTTTCGACCAAAAATCTTGTCTGTAGCAACAATTCACAACTGTTACTGTAGCTGGCTGGTCCTGGTTGGTAGCACCCTCAAGGATTGCAAAAGACTATCAAATATAAAGTAGAGCCTTTCCCTTCCTTTGTTTTGCATAACATAGGGGAGAGCAGGGGCGAAAATACCTTGGACTGCAAATGCACTCAGGGCTCTGAGAAAATCGACTTATTACTTTCATCCCATGTTACTTTCACCCCGGTTTACCCCTATATATTTTTCAATCCTTTGGATAATAACTAATTACCTGCAAAACGAATGACTTCCATTTGCCTCAGCTGTACTTGTTCACAAATGTTAGCATGCTAACATGTTAACCATTATACCTGCTTAACATCTGCATGTTTACATGTGCTATTCTCTAGTGTTGTAGTACTCAAAACCCATCTTAATACCACTTTTTCATGGTCGTGGTCTTGTCTTGGACTCAAATTGTACTCTTGGGATTTTATTTCAAGACCAGTCAAGATCTTAACTTTGGGAATTTCAATAGATTGCTTTTGCATTGTATAATTTATTTATTTTTTCATTGTCTGATTATTTTGGGATGGTGATGGAACAGTGGACACTAAGACACTTGCCTCTGGTGTGAGAGACCCGGGTTTAAATCCACTGTGAGACACCGTTGTGTCCCTGAGCAAGACACTTAACCTCTAGTTGCTCCAGAGGCGTGCAACCTCTGGTATATATAGCAACTGAAAGTCAGCTAAATGAATAAATAAATGTAAATAAATAAAAATAATTAGTTTGAAAATGTAGCCTATAGTTTCAAATGCAACCAATTACCCTAATTAAAAATGTGTTGTTACCGTTAACGACTGTCACCCCTCTCTGCCATGGTAAACATGGAAAAGGAGTGTTGAATATGTTGATTTCAGCTCTTAGTGTTTGTATGTGGGTGTTTTAATGGGAATTACCTATGATCTTGTTCCACATTTTATTGTGTGACATGTAATGTGGGGATCTGGTCTTGATCTTGACACGGACTCGCCCTCCCTCTGTCTTGGTCTCAACTTTGTCTCAGCCCCTAGAAGTCTTGGTCTCGGTCTCGGTTTGGGGGGTCTTGACTGCAACACAACTATTTTCCTCAAAGTACAGCACCAGACGGCCGCAAGCTTGGCTGTAGACTCCTAGTCTTGTTTTAATTTTAGAGTTTTCTTAAATATATTCAGTGTTTACCATAACATTCACAAATGTCCTATTTATTCAGTGTTGTCACCAATAAGTTTTAAAAAGTATATCTTCGAGATAAAAAAAACATCCGTAGTCTCAGACATTGTCTGTCCTTTGGGTTTTACAAGTATTTTGTTTTTCCTCCTCATCACTGTATGTCTAACTATTCTCTGTAAATGTCCATTCATCCTCTCTCTCTGTCTCTCTCTCCAGGAGGGGAGGGTGTGTTAGGCAGCTAATGGCTGGAGGCTTTTTATTCCTCTGAGCCTCTAATGTTGTACACGCACACACGCACATGCACGCACACACGCACAGAAGGACATACACACACGCAAATCCTGCTGTGACATCATGATGGAGTGTCAGGTGCTGCTGGCTAATTTCACCCTCGACATGTGTGTGCAGGAGAGGTAGAGTGGATGGGTATGAATACTAAACAGCCAGCTAATGATATCTGTTTTGTGTGTGTGTGTGGGGGGGGGGGAGTCAGTGCACCAGCTAGCTAATGATAGCTATTTTCTTAGTGAACAAGCCCACTGTGTATCTCTGCAGAGGCAACTGCCATTTTCCACATCTCCTGCTGACTGCACCAACACACACACACACACACACAAACACAAGGTAGAATACAGATATCACCACAAACATTCATCCTACTCCCACAATGCTTTTAGGCAGCCTGACATACAAAATGGCTGTGGCCATAAATGAGTGATGGTGAGATTCCAGTTTGCATGAGATTGTTTTACTGAGCTGAATGGATGTGATTTTTTTCTGCTGCTCTTGCAGTTCACAAGATATTGACAATATCTTGTTGCTAAAATTTGGAGGCACGCCGACAGCGGTGTGAGCCAAATGACTCTGCCCCGCTTCACAATTAACATGTAATGATTTGGTATCGTCTTAAAATCAGACTATCCTATAATGACTGTTTCTCAAAAGCAAAGATGTTGTCGTGTGCCTCATCAAAAGGGACGTCAGGGTGGGGCAGATCAGAAACACCTCAAATGAATCATTTTTGTCACATCGATTTGGGTCCTTTTCAAAGGTGATGACAGCCTCTTTTGCTGTTTACGAGGCATCAGTAGAAGTACCTGTCAGATCGTCTGACAGCATCTGAAACACCATTTGATAGTGGATAGAGTCCACCATTTTTTTTGTTTTACTTTCCAAAACAACACGTTACAAACAAGTTATTCTGTCACATTGTGTGCAAACAATGGAGTGCAACGCCATGAATGAATTCTAGAGAGACTGTCTGTGAAAGGGCACCATTATCTTCATTTGTGTGATTCATCATGTCTCGCCCTTCTTCCTCACAGCAGAATCCACTCCACATTTCAGCACAGGTGTAAACATCCAGATTTGCACATGTTGTACAACTGCCAAGATACTTTGGCCTTATTTAGGCAAAAAGAACTTACTTTTCATAACAAAAAGTTTATTCATGGTTTATCCTTGATGATACATAATTAGAATAAACCAAGCAATTTTTTCAACCCATTCCCTTTACAAAATGTAGAATTTTAACATAGATTAAAATGTATACCATTAACCGTTATTGGACCATAAACATAAACGCATGAATACATAAACCGAGCTCTGCACCAAAACTTTCTGTTCTTGGGTCATTAAGGCAGGAATACCTGGAAACAGCAAGGACTAGACTTTTCTCCATGTTGTTTATGCAGTTTAGTCGAGCAAAGGGCTCAGCTGTGCTGTTCCAGGAACAGAGATTGCATCAACATTAACAGTCCACCAAAATAGTGGAGCATCTCATCAAGACAGAACCCTGTGGTTAGAAAACAATTCAATGCTACTGTATGTGGTTTGTTGTAATTCTAAGACGGTTACCCTTATTTAAAAACGAGCAAGCTATGCGTTCCACTATCTCTTACGAGGATCTGACTTATCTGGCTTCCTCGCAGATTTTTTTAACAAGACTAAACTGATCAAGTATCTTCCAGTGGATTTTAGAGTGGTCATATTATGCTCATTTTCAGGTTCATAATCCTATTTAGGGGTTGTACCAGAACAGGTTTACATGGCTTCTGCTGCAGCTCCTCCTTTCACCCTGTGTACTGAATGCTCTGTTTTAGCTATGGAGTGATACATTTCTCCTATAAAAGATGTTTGTTGGGAGCTGCACATTTGCAGTTCCTCGTTAACGACTACTAGCCAATAAGAAGCAGAATAGGGCGGGTCCTGAAAAGCTGGTAAACACGGCTGCGGTTCTGCTGTAGATGTTCTCCTTACCAGCTTGGCAACATGGACTGGAGCAAGAGTTTCAGAGTGGTGAGTTATTAATCTGTAACAAAATTATCTTTCATCCATAAAGTTTTAACCGAGCTCTGTCTCTACATCACAGTAACAACTTTATTTCTACTGACTGCCTGGGTGGTAGCTAGCGTTTGGAAGGGAGAGGAGAGGTGTGTGCTGCAGCTCGCTGTTTTTCCACCTGTGTTTTTGAGCGTTTGTCGGACTAGCCGCTAGGCGAGCGTTTCGCTGTAACGTCACAGCAAAGCAGAAGTAAAGGCTGGACTACAAACGAGCTGTTTTCAGACAGTTCAGAGCAGAGTTTTCTGTGGGAGATGGGAACTCGCTTTAATCTGGGCTTTTTCACTTGCAAACCTATTACATGCACAAAAAAGATACATAACTCAATAAAGTAGAGGGAAAGAGCCAAAAAAGCAGATTGCAACCTCTTTAACGCATGTGGAGAAGTGAGTACATCTGTCTGTTTAAACCCATTGTGTAACTGTATATTAATATAGAGGAGAGATGCTTTCTGACCTTTTGCATCATGATCACAATCCTACTAAGGCTGAATCCCTCTCATGTCTCTCTTTCTCTGGACAACAGAGACACACATCACTATTACCCCCATGTCACGATCTTTGACTTCCCATAGTCATGTCATTCGTTTGGCCTGAGGCAAATTGACCTCCTGGAGACATGGATACAGGAACCCTCTGTTGGTCTGTGTGTGTGTGTGTAGGTGTGTGCATGTGTGTGTCTGCCTCAGACGTGTACTAGTAGATTAAGGAGTTGTTACATGCATGTGTGTTCAGTGTTTAAACACAAGTCCTTGCTCTGTGTGTGGCCCTGTGTTTGGCCCATTTACACACAGGACCTGCTGCTGTCCCATAATCAGATTGTAATATTCCTAATGAAATTATCCAAATTCTAGGGCAGATTATGACAGATGGAGAACAAAAGTCAGTCTTTTTCTTACACACACATGCACAATGGGATTCTCTATCTCTTTTCATTGCTCATCATCTCTTTCTGTTAAAACTATGTAGTGTCAACCACACACACACACACATACACACACACACACACACACACACACACAAAAGGCTCTGGCAGATGCATAAATACTCTCTTTCCACTGTCTTTCAAACACACACACACATACACACACTCAAACACACTTCTCAGGATGCCGTTCATCACTGTGGCAACAGCAGCAGGCTGGGAGGCTGACCTTTCACCCCTCGGGAGGTCAGGTCCCAGGGGTCGGCATGGCAACGATCCCTGTTGTTTGAAAAGGGAGACATGTGAGCATCTGGCTTGAAACAAGGAAGGTCTGTCTGCATTGTTTTATCATGTACATATATGCTGTATATATAATGCATTATATACATGTCTGTAACATCATTAGAACATATTAGAGTTAAATCTGCTATCCTAAAGTGCCACCACGCCATTTCACTCATTAGAAGCCCAACATGAACAAAAATCGCAACAGTAGCAGCCGCATTACGCGCAAATCAGATGATGTGATAAAATGAAAGGGTAGAGACCATGCTCAGGTTTAGCCAGCTTTTCTGAGGTGTTTTTAGAAGTGGAAAAATGGGGATGTAAACTTCATAATGCAACTTGACTTGACCACTTCTTTGAAACTCTTTCAAACCTCTACTTTGTAACACAGGTTTTCTGTTGCTGAGTACAACTCCCTGTGACGCTGAAACTGAACGTTATGTGTAAAGTAAATGCAGTGACCTGTGAGGCAAATGGCAATAAGCTGCAGTTCCTCTAATGGCCTCTAGATGCTGGTTATGAAAATCAGGCATGGCTCGAGAGTACCTCAGATAAATATAAACACAACACTGCAAAAACTGGATGTGAGTAGTGTTGCTTGTGGTTTTCCCCCAAACCTTTTCACATGATGAACATATCGAAAAGAAACAACAACAACATTTTTTATTCCTTAGTGTTCTAGTAGGCTACAGTACACCAAACAACAAATTATTCTTCCCCCGCACTCTTTCTTTGGTCTGGGACAGGCCAGAGATTCTCATCCTCCAACCCCTCCTCCCCTCTCTACTCCTCCTCCACCTCCTACTGTTCCTCTTCCTTCACCTTTTCCTCCTCTCCCTACTTCTCCTCCCCCTCATCCTCCTCTTCTTTCTCTCCTCCCTTGTGTGTAGAGTTTAGGGAAATGGGTGTGCTTTTTGAAAAATGGGAGTTATGGTTTTGAAATTTTAGTTCAAAAGCCTGCTTATAGTGTTTAAGCAATTGAGAAAAACTGTAAAACATGCCTTTAGAAACTTTGAGGTTTTTTTTAGTCAACTGTTGTAATCAACATAGATTACACATTGTTTGTAGATTCCTGTTGACTTCCTAATAAACTGCCATTTCCAAGTTAGATCTATTTGTTTGTGTTTCATTTCGCTACTATACATTACTTCAACATGTGCGACCACGCTGCTGGTTAGCGACACTGGACCTGATGTTGTTCAAGTTAGCTGTTAGCCAAAAGGCTAAATGAAGAATGGAGAACGAGGGAGAGAGGCATTCTTTCCACAGCTGTAAGTCCTGCCATTAAGCCTACATGTGTCACACTCAGAGATCCAAAGAACATTGTGTTCCGTTGTAAAAGATGTGCGTTGTGTTTTTTGTATTGAAGCATCTGCTAAAGCAGCACAGCAACGTGACACTTGGCCTGTAGAAAGAAACTCCGGCAGCTAACAATACTGCCAGTGAAGCATCCGCTCAGCAGGAGAGAGTGGGGTTAATCAATGTTTTGTGTTTTTAAAAGCACCTTAAAAAAATGTTATATGCTTTGTGAAAATCATACTCACTGATGCTGTTATGAACACGCGATTAGTTCAAATGTCGGGAGGGACCTGCTTTGTTTTTTTTTATTATTTTCAAATATCCTATATCCATAGTCTATATTATACAGAATCTCTGGTCTGAGAGGCTGCAGAGTTTTCAGTTCGGCTGGTTGTTGACTCCTCAGGTTAATTATGGTTCCAGTAAATTGGATTCATTTCTAAAATGCTCTGCACAACAGGTTTTCTGCCACTTTTAAGAATGGGGTACGGTGGGTGAAAGTAATTGTAACGTAACGAGTAACATGACTATTTACTTTTAATGCCCAGTAATAAGTAAAGTAATATTATTACTTTTTAAAAGAGTAATAAGTAAAAAGTAACTCATTACAATTTCTGAGTAATTTGCCCAACACTGCTGCTAGATATACGTTTAAAGTGATACGCCGAGTGCTGCTCTCTGCCCCTTTGTTGCACGTGCATCTCGGTGTTGCACAGAAACCCGTCTATGTGCTGCCTGAGCAAACAGTATTAGAGGGCCACGCTACATCATTAGCTTGTGTTTCAATCAATAATTTTTAATGTTGAGGTTGAAGGAAATGGCAAAATTTGGAAAAACATTCTTAATTTCGCAAAAAAGTTGTTCCGCTCACTTGAGGTGGTGTTTGCCTTTGTCCAAAAGGAGTTAATGCACTAAATGGGAGATGGAAACACTCAGAATGAGTTCTGACGTAGCTAACATGTAACTCACATCTGCTCACAGACATCTGTTTCTACTGTTGGTGTCTTACCGGATATTCCCATAACATGCGGAGACATGGCTGGTAGCAGTCTGCCACTTTAAACACATTTCCTCTCCATTTTTCTCAGATCAGTGGTCCTCAGCTCCATGCGGCTGGCTTTGTTTCTGGTTTGGAACCCATACATCTTGTTTATTACAGCCATGTGTAACGTCACCTACTGACGTAACTATGCTTGCAGTAGCATGGTTTATTCGCCCCAAACCAGCGGATGGAAACCCATATTTAGCATGTACTTGTTGTTTTTTTTTTGCAACATTTCAAAAGTCCACTTATAACTCACATGACAGTTAGATGGAAACATGGCTAATGCTGCACACACAAGTGCTCCAAAGTAAATGTCAAAAAACCACATGGAAATTATATACAACAATTTTTTTTTCTAAAGCCAGCATGACATGGCATGACATCTTGCAGAACATGACACACATAGAGACATGCAATTAGCACAGTCAGAAAAGTCAGAAGAGAGACTTTTTTTTCTAATTTACATTTGAAAATAATGAAACTCAAACCCAATCAGAGCTGCAAGCTTAAAGCAACTAAACTGGCTGACCCCAGCCCAATACTGGAACTCACTGTAGCATTATTTGTCAAGTCATCCTTATGATAGACATTTGTAATCTCAGTGACACATCGTTAAACATGGTTAAATAAAAGTTGTTTGTTTTCACAATAAAACCCTTCCTGCCTCCACAATAAAAGCACCAACCTTTTTTTTTTGTTTTGTTTCGTTCTTTTGGGATTGACAGCACTGCTTCACCCCTCACTGCTCCAGCACCCTATGTGCCCCGCCAGCTGTCCGTCACATCAGTTCCCGCCGATGACCCTTTCCCATAACCTCTTCCTCCTACACACACACACACACACACACACACACTGAGACGGAGAGAGAGAGAGACTAAGAGAGAGCAAGAGAAAGATGGAAAGAGAAGGAGAGAGACTCTTTTACTAAAATGGTGTCAGTGTTAGATGTATCAATCAAAATGACAGAAAGACGGACAGGAATTACACACATAACCACACACACACACACACACATACATAAATACACACACAGCTACACACTCTGTCGCTGCCTCTTTCTGTCATGCACCCATGCAGACATATAATCACTCCCACCACCAAATACACACAACACGCACACACACACACACACACACACACACACACACACACACACACACACACACATACACTCCGTCTCTGTCTCTTTTCTCTTTCACACACACGCACACACCGAAGCAGCCAGTGTGAGTATGAGTGATGGTTGCAGCTCATGTCTATCCATTACAGCGGTCTGGCTGCAGACAGGTGAGCAGGCTGATACATGAGCAGGGCTTTATCTGCACTCACCGACTCCCCACGCCATTTCATTCAGCAGCTCCGCAGTGTTAACAGCCCCCCCCCCCNCCACGCACACACACCCCAACACCACCTTCATTTTCACAAAGAAAGAATTTATAAATGCAGCTACAATTTAAATATAATTTCATTATCAGAATTTCATATTAATGGTAGCTGAGAGAGAAACATGAGGTGGGTGTTATCTGCGCTCCACACTGGCCCCATCACTCGCTGTTTCCTTTAATTGGTAATCATACACAGCAGGTGAAGAGCTTGTTTCTCAAAAAAAAACAAACATATTTATGTGGCAGTTTGAAAAAAAAATTAATCAATTGAAAGAAATGAATAAGCTTAAGTTCATATTTCAAGTTAAAGTATAGAGCACTTTAAATACAGTGCAGGATGAAAAAGTAGCTGGGTGTCCCCTTTTTAAATGATCTATATGTCATTCTGAAACCGGACGTTTCATTTATAATTTTTAATAAACTAGCTTTACTTTAAACTGCTATGGCAAAAAAAAAAGCTTGCTTCTATTATCATAATGCCCCTTAGAGGGATTTCATTTGCAGCTGATTAAATAATTTAAAATGTTACATTTGTCTAAAGGGCTCCTATATGTGCAGCATGAATTCAAAATCTACTACTAATAAATCCATCTGCTGGTCATAAACAGTTTAGGAAGCGATCTCATAGGCAGATATAATGTATATATTTATGGAAATAATTTGGTAACCATGGTAACATATGTAGGAGTTCATTACGTCCATTTATTGTGTGACATAGAAATCCCGCTGTAAACCCGCCTCTTTCTTGTCCTGTCTCTACCTGTCAGTCATTATTCATAACATGTAGTTTATTATTTGCAGTTTAATGATACTAATAATTACTTATTTCTTGGTGAGATCTTTAGGACCACCAGAGGAGATAAATATACACATCAGGTGCAGTAATGTTCATACAACTTGCTGTAAGTCGCCAGATTTAGATTTTCATGTGGATCTATGTGGTGATGATGATACAGGATGACATCACCAAAACTGTTGTGAGTCACCTGTCAACTTCATATTTGCAGCTCTTTGTTTGTTTGTTAAAAGTCAGTTTGAAAATGTACAGGACTGAACTGAAATTTAACAATTCACTCTCTCATCCCCGGCCCTCCGCGTCACACTCCCTATCTGTCGCCGTCTCTGGCTCCAACTCCCCAGACCTTCCATCCTGAAGCTGTCCACCAGATGCCCTCGGACTTTCCCTCCTTTCCTTATTATGTGACTGCCACACCCTGCCTGTTCCCTCACTTTGGCCCACTGCACTGACTCCTTACCTGCATCTGCACTTGGATATGTCTGTTTACGAACAACTGCCTTTAAGCTCATTCATGAACAGTAAGTCATTGAACGGCACCAGTCTGCCTGTTCTGTCTGCGTTTGGGTCCAGTTGGGCGATACTGTGGCCTGCTTGAGCCGGCCTTTCTGTGTGGAGTTTACGTTTCCACTGGAACCACCACCAAAAACCTGTTTTTTGGTCGGCGTTATTGACCAGACGCTGGTAAAAGGCTCTGGAGTTGGTCCCTGTGAGCTGCACAGCGGCTGCCCACTGCTCCCTTGATATATGGGTTAATTGTAGAGGATAAATTTTGCAATGTGTATGTTACTTTAAAGAATCTTCTTCAATCCGCATTGTCCTGCATAACCCACTGTGTAATAATGGACCAAATGAACTGAACCTAAGGCATAAAAGTGAAGTATTGGTCAAAATGTGAACATTAAACACAGTATATAACATTATTGATTTCATAAAATGACAGTTTACCATTTTACAGGGGTTTACTGTGTGTTCCAGAAAAAAATTTCAACAATTTCCAGTAACTTTCTCTACTGGTTGCCTGGCAACTGCTCAAGGCAAAGTTATAGTCCAGCACACAACCCCATTAAAAACACAATATATAAAACCGCAATAAGTGAGTGTTAGAGGCACTCATAGGCTCATTTTGTTACCTTTATACAGAGCCAGAACCATCTGCTGACAGGGGCTGGATATTTACTGTGCAGAAATAAGAGTGGAAAATGTGTCTTTTTATTAACAAATAATCAAATATTGGATTAATTCTTGCTTTGTCCCGTTTCAAAACGACTTTGTGATCAGTCCAGTCAAAGCAGAATATGTTTTACAATCACAGAGAGGAGGGAAAGAGGTAAAGAAAGGAGATAATCAATAATTAAAGTAAATGTAAAGAAAGGGATGAAAGAGTGTGCCAGAGGGAGGGAGACCAAGGATCAGCAAGCAAAAGGGAGAAAGGACAAGAGTGAGGTGGAGAGCAGGTAAAGGCAATTGACAAAAAATAAGATATTAGTACACATGAAGCATGTACACACACACACACACACACACACACACACACACACACACACACACACACACACACACACGTACACAGGGTCTGTGCAGTGTCAGGTTTTGGCACACACACTCCTATTTTAGTGAAATGGATGGTAGTGTCACACACCGAGCACTGTTTAACTTCAACCAACGCTGTACAGCATAGCAAGTGTGTGAGTGCCATATCCATCCATCACACCTGAATGGCACTAATTGCTGACAGGAAGTGCCCATGGCCCTCCTACTTCCTGACTGGCCAGTCCGTGTGGGCTACCAGCATGCACTGGGGTTAAATGGTAAGACTAAAAATGACATGTAGGTGAAATCAAACATTTCATATATAAACAGTATTTAAAAATGCAATGGACACTGTTTTCCTGTGGGGTAATCTAGTCCTCAAAAGTCAAACAGTCACCACTTGCTGCCACTTGGGGACATCTATGTGAGAAGATACCTTGTGGATATTAAGATTTTAAAGAAATATAAGGAGGTAACATAAGAGAGGGCTTGTGGAGGGTTGTTAGTTTAAAGCTCTTGAAATGAGTAACATTTCCTGTCACCAAACTGCCTTTTAGCAAGGGACTGAATCCCAAATTGCTTAGATGATTCCTCCACAGATTTAGAACTCCTATTGATCTCTTGTTTCTCTTTTTTGCTTGTTCTTTTTCTGAGTGTGACTTTGTCTCGTAACCTCCAGTTGTTGTTGCTTGCCATTGCTGTATTGGAAACCCTGAGCACCTTTTTCATTCCTTGATGACTTCTATGAAAAACTTGAAACTTGAAAAGGCAGAATCCAGGATGCTTTTTAACATATGGGGCGTGTGGTGTTCCTCCGTTCTCCTGCAGTTTACACTTCCACCATTCTCTTCATTCCCCAACGCCATAGAGAAGTTCTTTTCCTCATGGAGGTGGAAGGTTTATCTCCACCAGCCACATGATCTCATATCTGCAAAAGATTGCCAGGGACGGATCAGGCATGCAACAAGATCATTCCCAGGTGTACTGCAAGAGAGAACATTAGGCGTGATGTGGATGAGAACTTGTGGCCAAATGCACAAAACATGGTTTGACTAGCACTGCTGTATTACTAAATCTGTGGTCATACTCGCCAACCCTCCAGATTTTACCAGGAGAATCCTGTTTTTTTTTGTTTCCTCTCTGGATCACAATTCTCTGTCGTATTTCTCTTAGTTTATGACAAACTCTTACACATTTTTCCCCCTTTTCCAGCGTGTGTAAAGAGAGCTGTAACAAAAAACTGTTAGCCACAAGACTCTTCACTCTTAGCCACTCACTTTTCACACTTTTTCTGATCCAAACGCGAGGAATTGAAAATAAAATCCATGAAACACTGGGCACAAAGGGGTTAAATATTTTGACTATACACAACAAACTGACTTGCAAAGCAAAGTGAAAGCATGAAAAATCACATTCATTAGGAACAAGCACACACACACACACACACATTGACCTGAACCATATTGTTGCCTGGACAAACTGCATAAATGTATTATTGCATGATATAGCCTGCAGCAGTCTCCATTACCATAATAATTCATGGTGGTAATTTTCTGTGTTTTTCCATATTTTCACTGTCAGTGTTATTCTTCTGCAAGAGAGACTGCAGACATTCCTTGTAGTCATCCTCTGCATCCTATTGTCTTTCCTGTCCTGCTCTATGATCATTCTTTGTGTCAGGCACTGTGACCTTTTGACCTTTAACATCTGTATAAAGCTGAAAGGTTATTTACTAAGTAATTTAATTACCACACTTGCTGCCCTAAACCCTGGTTTAATTTCCTGAAAGGATTATTATTATTACTGATAATTATCCAGTTTATTTTTTAAAATTGGTTACTCACAGATCTTTCTCACATTATTCTCGTATTCAAAACGCTAGCATAAACCAAGATTCCATTACAGCAAAAAGAGTGACGCTTCTTCTTAACATTAGTATAAATGTGTACATATTCACTACTCATGTAAAGGCAACGTATACAGCGGTGCTAGTCAGCCTTTTCTTCTCATCCGCACCACACCTTATCGTCACCTGGCACAAGTCTTTCATTGAGTTCATCAGGATGAAAATGAGGTTCTCAGTGCTGCGTAGCCCAGTAAGCGGTTTGTGTACTTTGGCAGAACGTACAGAATGTTATTTACAGTAATACAATATTTACAGTACTGCTGTTGTGCTGAGTTTTTAAAAAGCGAAATAAGTACAGAAAATGCAAGTCACCGATTGTTTTTCTGTTGTTTGGGGTCTAACCCGAACAGCTGATTAAAGTATCTTGCTGCAGCTATTGACATTGTGAATGTCACTACAGTGTTTGACAAATGTGCAGTGCTTTACCTCCCACTGCAAGGAAAATCCATTAAATGTATGAGCTGTCACACTATGTACAGAAATAGTATTCATTGTGGTACATTTCTGCTGTGTGTTTTGGGAACTCATGAGAGGATGCTGTGGCATTCTAACACCATGCACGAACAGAGATCTGAATGAAGACGGTGTGTTTATTGTAAATCTTACAGCGATAAAAAAAATTCACTATTTGGTCCAAAAGGTTAAGCAAGTTTCTAGAAGTATTAGGAAATAAAATCAAGGTTTAGTAACATCACAGACAACCACATTGTGCATTATTTGTATTTAATGCAATACAAAACTATATATACTAACGGCTTGCTGCCATTTACTAACCCTTTCTTTAAAATCATAAGTCAAACAAAGACAAAACAAACAAAGAAACGACTCAAACACATCCCCACATGATGTAAGTGCATATTTAATGTATTTAATTCCAACAAACAACAAACAGTAATGCATTTAAATAGACATTTAATGTGGTTTGCTTTTACATCAAACATAGATAGATCATTGTCTACCGTTCAGACAAAAAACATTTTATTGCTTTAAATTATATTATATTATCCACGTCCAACATTGAGCCATGGCTCGTAAGTTATTATGCAGATCACATCAAGTGAGGTGTGTGTGTGTGTGTGTGTGTGTGTGTGTGTGTGTGTGCATGCTCGTGTGTCAGATAGCATGTAATGAATTCATTAGCCAGCTTTTATTAACTGGTCATTTGCATAAGGCTACAAAGCTACAAAGCTGAGCCAATAGAGATTTGATTTACATAAAAGAGCGGACCTCCAGTGTGTGTGGGTGTTTGCATGTGTGTGTGTGTGCGTGTGTGTGTTTGCACATGATTTTATGCATGCATGCTGGCACTTGTGCATGCATGAGAAACAGAGAGAAGAGAAACCAGGAAAAGGGTCCAAGGGAGAGAGGGAGATCTACATCTCAATCTGCTGCACCTTCTTTAAGATGTATTATGTCTTGTGTGGTCCTAGTGTCTGTGTGTGTGTGTGTGTTGGTATGTTAGTGCCTGCTTTTCCAAAAAAAATATGCTATTTGTCCTTGTATGTAGATCAGCCTGTCCACAACATGTGTATGTGTGTGTGCTTGGAGAGGCAGGTGTGTCTGGATTAATGAGTGTGTGTGAACACTCAAATAAAGCAGAAAGTGTGGCAGAACAATTGCCTGGATACTACCCCATAAACACTTTTTTGAAAACAACAATTTAATTTCAACCCTATGTTAATGTAGCCATCCTACTGTGTATAATTACATATTATTAATAAATAAAGTAAACAAAATGTTCCAGTGTTTGCCACATTGCATTGTGGCAAAATGTGCTAAAAATGTTCCAACGTGTCAAACTGTGGAGCCCCTCAGTGTCTAATATTAAATTAACAAATGAATAATTATAAATTGTTGTTGTTATTGTGACAATGAATGATGAAGTAACATGAGTAGAGTTTTGAGAACTTCTTCTACTATTTCACAAGGTTTTCACAATTTATTCCCATTATGGTTTAGTTTAAAATGCTGTTTAATTTAGCATTAAATACTTTGCGGTTCCATATACTGTTCACCTGGTAAGATAACACAGTGCGTTTCAAACTATAACTCTGGAATACGACTGGCAGTTTCAAACTTACTAAGTCAGAGTTGTGAGAAGGTCAGAACATTTTACTTATTTTCAATCTATGTTTCAAAATGACTATTTTCCACTTCATTTTTCTCACATATGGTTGAAATACTGTTTCCAGTAATAAGTATACCAGTGATATAAAGTATATTATCGTACCTAAAGTCGCCAGGCGATGCACATTATACACAATATACATTACTTTACTTCATAAAATCTGGGGGGGGAAACAGCACCTAAGACTGAGAAAAGAGAAAAGGATGCATTGGATGGTGACTTGGTGAGAAGAGATGGGAAGCTCAACGACTGGACCAATACATCACAATGGCAGTCTACAGAGTGAGAAGTAACAGAGGTGACCAGTTGAACAGTTGTGCATCTCACAGTATTTGTGTGTTTGACACCTCTCTGTTCTTATCATTTTATTCTCCATAAGCACATCAGTTCATTGGTTTCTTGGATGATCTCAGCTTCAGGCAAGTGCCAGGTCATGAGTATTACAAAACCAAAACCTGCCTAGTGTAATTCAACCGCCTCAAAAGCTCCCTCTGCAGGACGCAGTGTGTCCTGCAGAACCATTGAAAGCACCAAACATGTACAGATGATATTTGAAGTCTTGCAGAAGGTGGGGTGGGATGGCCCAATGGTTAAGATGCCCGCCTTTGGTGTGAGAGACCTGGGTTCAATCCCCACTGTGTCCCTGAGCAAGACACTTAACCCCTACTTGCTCCAGAGGCGTGCGACCTCTGACATATGTAGCAATTGTAAGTCGCTTTGGATAAAAGTGTCAGTTAAATGAATAAATGTAAATGTAGAAGACAGTTATAACAGTGTGTTACAATAAATACAGCTCTGTCTCTCATGGTAAGGTCTGTCAGAAGACAGAAGTAAGAGTCTGATGGACAGGTGTTTCAGTTGCCAGTCTACTTGGATATAATGAGCAAAGCATACAAAACACACTTTTATTACGTGTAAATTTGTATATTTGTAAAAGGAAAAACAAAGGTTCACCTGAAGGTTAAATGTTTGGGATTCACAAACACAAAACTGTGTGTAGTAAATGTGTAATAATGTGTAAAAACTATGTCTCTGTATTTTATGTCTCTGACATCTCTGCAGCTACATTCCATTCAGTATGTTTCAGCCGTGCAGGTGGTGTGGCTCTATGGATGTCAGTGTCTGTGTCTGACCTGACACTTTTCTTAAAGCCTGAAATGGCTCAACAGCTGTCAGATAGATGCCATTAGAAATTTGAAATTGTAATCACTTTGGTAACCTTCTGACTTTTCATCTGGCGCCATCATCAGGTCAAACTTTCAATTTGTCATTACTCTAATTTAAGTTAGCCGAGCTCTTGTCTGTGTTCTGTTATGCTTAACTCCTCTGACTGATCTCAGAACTGAAAAATCATTGTGAGAAGCATAAATGTTTTTCCACTTTTCCACTCGCCCGGACACATCTTAGCTTTGGTTGTTGTCAGCAAGGGCAAATTTCTTCTTCTACTTTTCCGCAGGGAAATTTGTCACTTTGAGAAATGTGTACAGTTGTGATTAGCTACACTGACTTAAAATAACGTTTTTGAACGTGTTGGAGCGCTTTGGATCTCCCTGTTTTTAAGAGATCACTTGATTTGTTTGACCTGAGGCGTCTTGAGTGTCTTTCCAAAGTGCTGGAATCTCTTAGTCCAACACAGAGGGGGTGGAAAGGGTTAAGACGAACAGGCACTCTTCACTTTAATCTTCATAATGGAAGCTAAAGAGGACTAATGATACCTTCTTCCTCCTCCTCCCATGCCTCCCCCTATCCCTCTCTCCTTCCCTATTTCCACACCTCCATCCTTAACCCCCTGACCCTCCCTTCCTTATTGCTTCTCTAACTCTCTCTCTAGCCCTCTCTCTTTCTCTCATTTTTTTCTTTCTTTACTCACTCATCCCTCTCTCTGTCCTTCATCGCTCCAGCCATCCCTCCATTCTTGCCTTAGTTCTCTTGTTTCTCCACCTTTCTATTAGCATCCCTCCATCCCTTCTCTCCTAGAACACAGCCAGGCGTTACTACAGTGACAAATGGTTCCTTCTACACCGCAGTGTTGCTTTGCGTGTGTGTGTGTGTGCACATGGTATATGTGTGGTACCCATTTTTTTGTGTGTCTATATTTATCTAGGCATGTGAGCGCATGAGTACATGTATGGTCTTTGTGTGTGTGTGTCTGTGACAGAGACTGATAGCCAGTCGTGGTAAATGATGCAGAACTTTCTTTAATAGGAGATACAAGAGGTGGTAAAAAAAAATCCTGCTTAATGGAGAAATATGACAGAGAAGGGAATGGAGGAAGATGGGGTGTAGATAAGGAAAGAGAGCTAAAGAAATGATATGGAGAGAGCAACAAGGAAAGATGCAGCAAAATAAAAGGAGTGGAGAGACGAGAAAGGGATGAAGGGATGATATCAGGAAAAGGGAAGGGAATAAAAGCAGAGCACATGTGTTCAAATTTGTTTGCTGTATCTATAAAGTTGAACTGTGACATCAAAGTGATGGTGGTGTAGTGAGGCCTAACACTTGCTAACTTGACTGAACACAAAGTACAGCTGAGGCTGATGGGAATGCCATTGTTTTTGGTCATATTTGCTCATTGACCAAAGTACTGAACAAATTAAAATGTCAACCTGATGGTGGCGCTAGAAGAGAAGTCAGAGGATCATCAAAGTCTGAAAACCTCTTCCTCCTGGTGGTCCGAAGCTCCTGTGCTAAGTGGTGTAAACAAACACCCCCCGGTACCCTGAGCTCCATGTCCGGGGAGAATCAGCTAATAGGACCACTAACTGAGCTTACTCAGCTAATGGCAGCTAGAGTTAGCAGCAAAGCAAGTGATAAGACAAAAGCTACAATCCCCTGATACTTTCATTCTGATGACATGAAGCAGCTCCTGGATGGAGTTTGAGGTGATTTTATTTTTTCACAATTGCCTAAATAATGAAATGTTTGTTGTTTAAGTAAGACTCTTCTCATCGACTAATGGTTTAATTGACTATTCAGGGAAGTTCTAGTTTAAAGTGACCTGAGCTCACAATTACATGATGAGAAATTGCAGTGATGGCCTAATTTTATAATTATATTCTTGTGATTTAAAACTGTCAAATGAAAATATTGGGGACGGAAAATGTGTAGGCATCTATAATTAATGTCAGGATTTGCAATATGTGTTGCTAACGTAAGACTGCATACTGGACAGCAACAATAGGGTATATACAGTTTTTTTTTCAAATCACTCTTTGTATAAACATTCAGACTGTATTTAGTCAGAGGAAAAGGCGTGTGTGTGGTATCATTACTCAGCCTACAGCACATTACATGTGTGAACCTACGTCTCTTTGTGTTTGTTTGTCTGCCGGTGTGTGTGTTGATGGATAGATCTCATCACTGGTCCCCTCCCCTCACCACCTTCAATAATGAGGGGAGGGATGCATGAGGGAAGAATAATACGAGAGGAAGAGTCAGAGAGGAGGCCACAAGTCCTACACTGTGAATGTTAAACACTTTTAAAGCTGAAAGTCCATCCTTTAACGTCGTAGTCCAGTTCCATTTCAAATCCACTATGCACAAATTCACACTGTCTGGCTTACAGTTTTCAGATGCAAAGGACATCCACAATCCACGACAGTCCAAACAGAACAATCGTTGTCCAGGTAGCTGAAGAGAGGAGCTTGTGCTCTCAGGAGGACAGCCAGAGGGCAGAACAGCAGAGGAACTGGAGTCTCACGCAGGCAGTCTGAGGGTAGGGCAAGGGCAGAGTCCTTAGCTATACAGCCTGGGGGCAGGAGTTGGAAGTGGAGACCTCAGGTGGATGGCCTGGGGACATGACAGAAATGGAGCTGAATACCTCGAGGTGGGCGACCAAGAGGCAGGACTGAAGGGCCGTCCAAGTCTAGATGGTGACCAGAAGGCATGGAGATCAGAACCACAAGAATGCAGGACCAGAGGCTGGCAACAGGCAGTTGGACTGAAGGCCGGCAACAGGGGTGCAGGACTAGAGACCAGTGACAGGACAGGAAGACTGGAGGCAGACGACAGAGCTGCATGATTGGAGGTTGAGAACAGCACAGCAGGAGTGGAGGCTGACACAAAGACAGCAGGACTGATGACTGTCGATAGGACATCAGGACTGGAAGCCAGGGACAACTGAGAGACAACTCAAGAGCATTGGAAGGTTGCTGCAGCTCTAGGACTGAGGACTGCTGAAGCTTTGTGACAGGTGACTGCTGCAATTATGGCTAAGAGGATTGCTGCAGCAAAGGAGTCATTTGACGCTCTAGAGGAATGGGAGGCTGCTGCAGCTCAGAAGCAGGGAGTTGCTGCAGCTGTGGGACAGGTGCCAGGCTGCCAGCTGGGAACCAGATAAGACTCAACTCATCCGTGGGTCACTAGCCATTGCCATCTCTGTGGAGCTGGCGAAGAAAGTCTCTGGGGTGATGGGTAGGAGGACCTCGGCAGCACTGAACACCAGCAAGGACAAGGAGCTGTGCAGCGTTGAGGACGAGGAGCAGGGCAGCGTTGAGGATGAAGAGCTTGGCATTTGAGAGGCGCATCGACAGTGAGAGCCACGCCAGCCAGTAAACTGCTACTATTTCCTCTTGTCCGGTCTCTTGCTCTTATTTTGTCTCTTCCTCACTTCCTCTGACAAACATCTTTTCCAGTATCTTCATAGCCGTTGATATGATATCCATTCAAACGATACCAAGCAAGCTTCTGGGATTCCAGTATTACATAGTGCAGTAGCTGGTGTAAGGAGCCTGGGGGGGTAATGACAGAGACGCCATTCACCCTTTCACAAGTCAGTGTGGCATCAGAATTATTTTGAATCATGTTGCTTTGAGATTGTCTATTCAGTCTAAAAGTTCAGCCACACCTGGTGCTTTCAAAACTAGGGTTTAGTGTTTATTGTCTGTGGTAATTGATCCCAGCTTATCCAGAATGTCCATGGTACTCTTTAAATGAGAGAAAATGTATCCTTGATGGATCTCACCTCTTCCAAATCCTGCAGCGGAAAACTGGTGCCCAATGGGTCCATTTTGGGTTGGTTTGTACTACCATAGTTAGTCATGTTGGGGGCAGGTAAACCGAGGACTGAACTGTTACGCAGGACACCCATGCTGAGTAGGTTGAGTTTTTAGTGTTATGGTAATTTGTTAAAAAAAGAGAGATCATTCAGAGATCAATGTATTTGTGTCTTTTATTCATTACATAAAAATATGCGTTTGCATTTAACCCCAGGAGGAGCAAACCCATTTTCTTATTATATTTATTATTTTTCCTAGATGTGATTTTTTTCCCCACAATTTTATAATAACTGGATTATCAGTTGTTGCTCTGTGTCTGTCTTGGACATTCACAAATGGCAGCCCTGCACATAGGCAACACTTACTGGCACTTGTTGTGTTGTGTTAGGGCATCTTCCCCCGTCATACCTCACTGTCTATGCAGGTTCCACATTTAAAATCGTCTTGCCCTGACCACTCTGTGTTGAACATTTCTTTCTGTTCTGAAACGCCTTAACTTCACCAGGTTTACCACAAGATGGCAATGTTTGACCAAAATTGCTGACCTGGTCACATGAAAAGTTTTAAGGAGATAGTGGATGTAGTGGTTTTCAGTCCAACAGATCTGAAATCTGCCACAAGATGGCAATGTTTGACTAAATACACTTATCCCATAGCAAGTGAGCTGTGAAACTGAGGTTACAAGATTTGATTGATTTTTCTATTTCTTCCTTTTGCTTTCCTCTTTCTTTCTTACGCTGTCCCTTTTTATTATTTATCTCTCCCATTCCTTCTTTATTTCTTTTTTAATTTTCCTTTCTTTCTTTCCTCCCTTTTTTCTTACTCCTCATCCTTTTTCTTCCTTTCTCTCTTCTTGGCACCCTCATTCTTCTTCTCCATGTGTGAAATCTCCATGTGTCAGTATTATTAGAGAAAGATGCGTTGGTTTGAATATACATGTGAGTGTGTAGTTTGTGGCAGAGATGGAAGTAATCTAATTCTCAGTTCACGTATTTTGATATGCCACTGAGGTTATATGAGTATTTATCCTACTGCTACACTGTGTTGATTAATAATTGTAGGTGCATGTATTTATACCATCATATCTGAAATTAATTCATCTCAATAATGAAACTGTTTTCATTATGAGTGCTACACTGTATCTGTGATTGCATGTTCCTTTGTGGCGCTATCTTGTGTTCATCTGTGAATCCTTTACCAGCCTTATTTTAATACAGGAAGACAAAAGAGCCAAGAGCAGTTTGGTAGCTGCCACATGATCGGGATAAAGAGATGAGGGAATATAGATTGGGATCACAGCAGTGCTATTGTTCCTGATTTGCATGAAGTATTGCTGACCTAAAGGACACATTTTGCTATCAGCATGTTCATCAGCTTCACCTGCAGTGAATATTCAATATGAGCAGCCAATGTAAGACCGTGCGTTTAAAGGCATACTGCAGTGATTTAGTAGTGGACTTTAGGGACTCCCAAGAGGCAAATTAAATAAAGGATGGTCAAAATCGAAGCAACAGAGGCAGGGATAATATAGGTATTATACTACGTACGACTTACATAAGTCACATGGTGTTTAACAGGTGGTTAACATAGTGAAACAGTCAGTTTGGTTAGCTTTAGGCAATTGATCTATGTAACAATATAGTCTAAATAAGTCAACTTTGACTGGTTTCACACAGGAATCAAAGTCCTTTATATTACGTTTCCTGACTTCCTTCCTTTATACCATCATACGGCCATTACAGGTTGGAGCCTAACAATAATCCAAATATGGGTTGTGATAAGCTGCTTGAACAAACAACCTATATGGCACGTTTTCTGGTGAGGACGGGCTTCTCGCAACAAATAACCACTTGTCAGTAGACCCATTGTGCCTGGTAAATGCCCACATCTTTCAGATTCCTTGCACTCAATTTGTAGCACAGGCTGTCTGTAATAACTCTAAAGTCACAAGTCTGCTTAAGGTAATGATGGCTTCATCAGTATATTTTCTCAGCTCCCTTTAGGGGCAAACATTATACAACAGCTAGTGCTCCTCATGAGGAGTGAATTTGATGTGTAAAATCAGTGGTGACACTAACTCATCATTAGTAATACCAATGTCTCTACTTCTAATTATATAAGTAATCAAGTACTCATTCCTCTCATACATCTATTTACTACTACTTTCTGATTACAACCCTCATCACTGACAAGATGTTCTTCAGATTTATTTAGCAATATGTACCTTATGAGCACAATACCTACAAAATTATAAAATGTATTTGACTCTGTATTGGACCACTCTTCAAGACAGGACATCAAAATTAGGTAATAATGCAGGAGCCCCTGTATTTTATTCCAGACTGCACCTCGGTGGTGCAGTTACCCTGAGGGTCTGGGTGTTAGGGTTAGTTGCCCACTGTTCATAATCCTTGTTAACAGTATATGAAGTAGTTAAATTAGCTAACACTTGATCAGTCCATAACATTGTAATGTTGCTCAGGGTTTAATGCATCAAAAACAACACCCCAAAAATGTATGGGACTATAGCACTGCCAAGAGGCATCTGCTGCAAAATGATAAATTAAGTACATTTTGCTGGTAATACTTTTGAACAACTCCTTAATCCTGCAATAAATATTAATTTTGTTTTGGGATGTTTTTTGGCCCCTTGGAGACAGGATGGACACACAGACATTGACAGACAGTATCATGGCCTTTTAAGTTTATATTTTGAATTTAAACGTCAGAAGTCTAGCTCTGAGATTGCTTTATTTGGTTGAGTTTCAAATCCATCCAAAGAGAGCAGCATTTACCTGTGTGACATGAAGATAATCTCAAAAACATGCAGAATGTGCAGAACCTTTCTGTGAGTGTGTGTGTGGGTTTGTGTGTATTGACCACATATGGTGCTGTGTATGGACATAGGCAGATCAACTGTGTGTGTGTTTGTGTGTGTGTGTGTGTGTGTGTGTGTGTGTGTGTGTGTGTAGAGGTGTGTAATACGTGTGTGTTCGTAGTTTTTGTGACCATGCTGAACATTAGAACTCGGTTACTTATTAACTCCTGTTCTATTTCCTGAAGCAGTCACAGCAGATATGATTACATACTTTTCAGGGGAGAGTTTGTTCAGAGACACGGCCAATAATTTACAGCTGGAAAATCCCATGCGGAATCCATTTAGCAAAAGATGACCGAAGTGAAACTAAAAAATTAGCAGTCAAGTTCTCCACCCCTAAGGAGGTTCAATAGAATAGTTTTTGATACTCTGAAATAGAAAGAGAATACATATGTGTATAAATATTGGTGTAAGATAACTGGAGACTATTCTCTTTTTCTTTAAGTCTTTTTATTAAGACAGGTTTTGATTCATGCTAAATATCTTACTGGACATGTGAATGCCTGGACATGTTGTTCTTTTACAAATAGAAAAGTTAATAACATTGAGAGTTAAGGTTCATGGTTAGCACTTGTGTTTTGGGTTGATTAAAATTAGAACCAAGAAGTAAGGTAATAGATAAAGGCCAAAAACTTATCGGGGACTGTTTCTACAATAAGCCAAGGCTATTTGTGAGGTCTAAAATGCGTGATCACAGAGAAAGTTAGTCTTGTTAAATCTGTTAAGTCTTCGCAGCCACGCAGCTCCTGCTTGTAACCACGCTACAAATGCAGAGTGACTCCCTTTTATTGCATTTAGTCCCCTCCTGCTCTCTGTGATCACTTTTACTGTGTTTTAATGCATAAATATTTGTTCTCATTTACATATTTCTCTTTCTGTTCTGTTGTTGACAACTGAACTTATTTAATCACTGACCAAAAACACTACACTGTTAACCAGCACTCATTCCCAAGCTGCGGCGATGTGGTGAAAGAAAACTTCTGCAGGCTGAGGTGGTGGGGGCCACAGGGGATGCTGAAGAAAAATGCACGGACCTACAGCGGAAAAGTTTAAACAGGAGACATGCAAGAAGCTGTTTCTATTGATCACATCACAATCTTCATTACAAAAGATAAAATAACTGCCACTGTTTCGTCATGATAAGCCTTGATAATCTTTTAAATGCTTTCATATGTTACCCCAACTAGACTTCCTGTTATGTAAAGCAATACGCCTCCACCAACTCAGCCCTCTGCATTGTTTTAATGTAGGTCTGTTTTCAGTCTAATCATCTTGAGCACTGCAGGAACTGCCTATTGACACCTCTACAAACCAACCTGAATTCAGTAGCAACCAGCTACTAGCTTCTTTACACCACCTAACAATTAGTTAAGCCTCCTCTGGCTGCAACGATATTAACTTTAATAACTCGGATAACCTTGTTAATGTGTTGACATGACTTTTTTGATGAATTCTTATTTACTTATAAATTCAAGTTCTCACCGTGTATGTTAACACGCTGGATGAAAATTATTAATAGGTTTGTATCATTATTTGTCCAGGGTGTGATTGATGACATACTGTAGCAACTATCAGAGTTTCATAAACAACCTGTAGCAACACTGTGGACAGCCAGGTTTACATTAGATCCATTGTGGGTTGGAGTTAGGGGTTAAGGTGGAGGTTAGTTTAAGGTTGGGAAATGAATTGTAGTCATTATCGTGGGTTCAGCCAAAGTCCTGACAAACATAATACGGTTTGCATGTGTGTGTGTGTGTGTGTATGTGTGTGTGTGTCAGTGGGAAGGGCCAACCACAGCACCTGTAACTAGGAGAGGACAGACAGAGGAGTGAATGTGGACAGGAAAAAGGAAGAAATATGGAGATGTAAGGATGTACTGGACAAAAATAAATGCCAAACCAGAGGGAAATAAATCTTGCTGTGGACTACCAACAACTCATCTTAGCTCTCGATTCTACTTTTTTATGTGAGTTGCTGTTGCAACCTTCAGGATCGGCGTCTAAACCGTGCAACTGGGTGGACGACACCAAGCATTTTACCACTACTAGTAACCTGATTCTCCTTAAAACACACTCACCTCACCGCACTCTGAAAGTGCCAGATGTAATTTCACTTCCACTGCACTGGTTTTACTGTAGTTGTGGAAGAAGAATGGATTATGGATTCTCCTCTGTGAAGAAACAGGGATTAAAACTGTCAGGTGAGACTTACGTTTCAGTTTCCCTACCACTTTGCTGAGACAGCTTATAATTAACTGGCCCCACAGACCTCTCCAAGTGCGTATAAACGCATGTCCCGTCTCAGACTGACAGGAGTGTAACAAAGGTCAACAGGACAGTGAAAGCTAAATGCAGTTTCACAAAGCGGTTTTGTTGCTAGAAGGCTGAATTCAGGAGTTAAAACTAATTTTGGACTGAAGAGGCTGGAAATAAATCCTGAAACCTGGTGAAGTCAACCACAGCTGGAAGAGACAACATCCATTTCATACAGGTGAGTCTTTAGCATTGCAAATCCAGTGGTGGAAAGTAACTGAATGATATATTCTATTTGATGATTAAAGAACACATAGAACACTGCACTGTAGTCATTATATGCATTTCACAGAGGATGAAAACACATAAGCCCAAGCATTATGGTCCTCTATCATAACACCTAAACTAAGTACATTTACTCAAGAACTGTTCATAAATACGATTTTGAGTTAACTGTACTTTGACTATTTCCATTTCATGCTAATTTATACTACTGCTCTGCTACATTTATCTGACAGTTTCTCTTCAGGCTGAGATTTCAGGTTTGAATGTCTTTGTGTTGTTAGCTGCTCCACCAAAGTGTCATTTCTCCTCTCAGCTTCTTCAATGTTTTATTTGTTCTCAAAATAAAGAGGTAACATTACCTAATATTCCATAATGTAGTGAAACTTTGCAGGGGCCCAGCGCCTAGGTTGGGAACCACTAGACTAAACTGCATATAAAGCTAAAACTAAGCTAACTTTATGTAAAATGGTAAAAAACAGCTTTACCTCGACCAGCCTCAACAGCAAAATGCTGCTTACACACTGATGACCAGTATTAACAATCTAAAAGTACATTGCTGCCCACACTTTAACTTGAGCTGGATTTTGAAAGCAGGAGCTTTACTAAAAATAAATAAGTACACTTTTACATGAGGATCAGAATACTTCCACCACTACAATAATCTGCAAGAATAACATTACAGTTTGGTTAGTTAGTTCCAGTTATTGGTGTCATGCATGTAGACTCATAGGGTTGAATGTGGGTGGGTGCAGGCGTCGTATCAAGTTGGCTGTACAATTGAGGACTGATACTTTAAGTGCTGACCTTTGCAGACATATCAAATGCTTCATTCACTGAGCTTTCATTGTATCGAAAGCTGTTGTGGAGTCTTTGTTTTCTCTTTTTTCACACGACACAAAATCAGTTTCTGAAAACATTTGAGGCAGGAGGTGTGGCTGTACAGTTACATAATCATCACCTGTGCTGAACTTTATAGTCCCTGATTTGATTTGTGGCATTTGGGACTTTCTCCAGGCAATCTAATTTCTCTCCCAGATCACAGTTCAACGAATCACCTTCACCTCTGGCTTCTACAATGCGACAGATTATTAAATAGAAATGGTTGAAACAGACCTGCCAACAGAAATGACTGGGCCCCTGAAAAGGTCCAGTAAATGGGCCCTCCACAAATTATAAAATCATTATAAAACAAGCTATATTTTATTTAAGCAACATTAAAAAATTATTCTTTTTGTTGTTTAATAAGTAATGGAGAGTTTTTTTTGGTTCACAATTAAATTTGGTTATCTTTGCTTATATTTAGAATGAACATCATTAGTGATGGACTGCATGGGCCCCCCTCGCAGCTGGGCCCCAGAATGCTTTCCCCTTTTTCCCCCCTTATGGGCGGCCCTGGATTGAAATGCAGAATGGGAAAAGTTACTCATTATCATTGTCTTCATTTTTTATTTTTTTGGTAAAGCTTGTAACACTAACAAGCCAACTGCATTTACGCCTTTTCTTTTTTTTCATTGTTTTCATGGCTTTTGGTCCACTTGCGACATGACAGCTGAGTCGATGTTTAAAGAGTCCTTCTGTCTGTCAGTTTCATCAAGAGCAAAATATCTCAACTACAGGCCAAACTGCCATTACATTTCTTTTGTGTATTCTAACTTGGTATTCCTAGGATATCAATGTTCAGATCAATATGGTGGTGTTGATAGTCTCCAGATGGGTGTTTGGTGATATCATGGTCTCTTGCACCACCATCAGGACATAGGCAACTGTACTATATCCACTTGGGAAATATGAACATCTGATGAACAGGCATGTGCCATGTAATTTACTGGGCACAGTCCAGTTTCAGTAAATTCCAATGGAATTGCCAAAATTAGCAGGTTTCTCTTGAAACGTACATTTGCATAAATGTTTTGCATCTACGTCAACTTTGGTGAACTTTAACCCACACAGGCACTGAACAATAACAAGCTGTCTTTACATTGCTAACCCTTGAGGAAATGGAGAACCAGAAAGTCCAAAACGGAGGATGCTTTGGTAACTTATTAGCTTTTACCAACTGCATTTATTTAACCTCCATTGTCATGAGTATAACATGCTCCACAGTACAAACTGCTGATCTACTGGGATTTTCATGCACAACCCTCTCTAGTTTTAAAGACAATACAAGATTAGGAAAACGTTGGCTGATCTGACGGGTCTCGATTTCAGCTGCGACTTTCAGATGGTAGGACTAGAAATTGGTTTAAACAACATGAAAGCATGGATCCATCCAGCCTTGTATCAACAGTTCAGGCTGGTGGTGGTGTAATGGTGTGGGGGATATTTTCTTGGTTCACTTTGGGCCCCTTAGTGCCAGCAGAGCATCGTTTAAATGTGACAGCCTCTCTGAGTCTTGTTGCTGACCATGTCAATCCCTTTATGACCACAGTGTACCATCTTCTTGTGGCTGCTTCCAGCAGGATAATGCACCATCTCACAAAGCTCAATTCATCTCACTCTGGTTTCTTGAACATGACAATGAGTTCACTGTACTCCAACAGCCTCCACAGTTACCAGATATCAATTCAATAAAGAACCTTTGGGATGTGGTGGAACAGGAGATTCACATCATGGATGTGCAGCTGACAAATCTGCAGCAACTGCGTGATGCTATCATGTCAATATGGACCAAAGTCTCTGAGGAATGTTTCCAGCACCTTTTGAAAGTATACCACGAAGAATTAAGGTAGTTCTGAAGGCAAAAGGGGGTCCAACCCGGTACTAGCAAGGTGTAGCTAATAAATTGACCAGTAAGTGTTAAATGCTTGCAAACTGACAGCTGCAGTTAGGGTTGGAAATCATCCTGTAATACAGAATTGTCCCATAACTGGAAACCAAAAGAAGTGTTCTGTATTGCACTAATATGAGATGCGCTTAGTTACGTATTTTTTTAGGATCAATGCAGTGTCTATGCAAGAGATATTATAGGTTAGGCTATTAAGAGATAGTGAGAAACAATTCTTTTCTTTTATCCCTCAACCTCTCTAGTAATGAAGTAGAGAACCAGTATGAGGCACTCGAAACAGCTGTGTGGGGCACTGTCTCTTGTTTTGTTTGCAATCATAAATGACAAATTTATTTTAAGACCCTCTAGATTTATAAAACATCTAAAATAAGCGACTTCACTTGACACTGTGTCTGCAAGTATGCCTTTGTACACCAACAAAAAACAAAACTTTAGGATTTATGAATGAATTTTGGTGAGTAAGCAGAAAATTGTTCGTACCATTACCAACCACGCCTCCTGGAGTTCAGCTTTAATTGTTTAGAGTCTTGCTAAAGTACCCTCAAGCAGGGTACTGAATTCTAACCAGATTTAAAAATTGCTAACTGCAAAATCTGACCTTTACATGTCTGAAGACGATAAGCGAAAGCAGACAATGTTTTATCCCTTAATAAAAAGATGCACACATTCACACATACACATTGCTAGCTAGAATTAAACATGTGCTCTTCTTGGATGGCAGGGGATTTGGTGTTTAGTGGAAATGAGTGTGGTTGTGTGATAGCTGTAATCCTTGCTACATGGGCCATTCCCATTTGTACATTGTTAAACAACACACTGAATGTGTAACATGTGAGTGGACAGGTTTTTCATTTCATTTGAATTCATTGTATGGGTGAAGAGTTTTGACATATATTCTCCTACCTGCCAGGCATAGCAACCTTTGAACACCACCCTCTCACGCACACACACTGAGTAAACATGGTGGTTAGTAACACTGACCACAGATAGACAGACCCAGACATCTAAAATTTATTGATTGTTTGTTTTAAAGCACCACCAACACTTTTTGCGGTTCTACTGTACTGGATTATAAATATAATATATTCTATAATAAATATGTTCTGTTTCAATTAAATATTATTTATCTGGCACCAAATCATCTCCTTGCACTTTGCATATAGAGCAGGTCTAAACTGTACTCTTTGTTATATTATTTACAGAGACCCAACAATTCCCACCATGAGCAAGCACTCAGCTGTTTTGACAGGCTGAAATCTCGACCACAACCTAGACTCACGGTGGGCAGCCTGGACTGGTTAGGTTGAGAAAGAGACAGAGAAAAAGAGAGATAGTACAGTAGCACAATGCAAGTTCCATATAGAGAGGTAAAATAATAGTAATGGTATTATTAAAAGGTTTAATAGAGATAACAATAATAACAGGTTTAATAATAATAATTGCATCAGCGGGTGTCAAACAAGAGAATGGGAGCAGTAGGTGTCTTGCAATCATAGATCCAGGCCCCAGACAGAAATAGAGGAGCGGGATGAGCGTAAGGTGAATTCATATGCATGCATACACATGCTCAAAATGGCAACGGACAATGACAAAGACTGATGTTCAGCAGGTATAATGTTTAACATTTATATACTAGCATTTACTAATTAGCATAAAGGTGTACAGAAGAGGGCCCATGGGAATGTGATGTGATATGCAGGTATTTTACCACAAACCAGTATCAAGCAAAGTGAACAAACAAAACACGAAACTGGCGGTGCTAAGAGGAAACATAGGGCATCACCAAGTCATTAGAATTCATCATCTTGGCAGCATGGATAACTGTACAAAAGTTTTTGCCACTCCATCGTAGTGTTATAGTCAAGACCACCCAAACCGAGACCAGGTCAAGACCAAGACCAGAGTTTATCGAGACCGAGACAAGACCAAGACTTTTAGGGGCTGAGACCAAGTCAAGACCAAGACCAGTTCCCCACATTACATGGCACACAATAAAATGTGGAACGAGATCATAGGTACTTCTCAGATTGATCTCAAAGATCCACATTCCCATTAAAACACCCGCATACAAACACTAAGAGCTGAAATCAACTTAAGCCTCTTTATTCAACACTCCTTTTTCCATGCTTATCAAAACAGGGAGTGGTGGCAGTCGTTAAGGGTAAAAGCACATTTGTGTTTAGTCTTAGTAGTTCCATTTGAAGCAATATATTTTATCATTACATTTTATTGTATGATTAGTAGTGAAGCACTTTGTACTCTGTTTGATAAGTGCCATATAAATAAAGCTTATTATTATTATCAAATGAATCAGACAGTGCAAAAGCAATTTATTGATATTCCCAAAGTTATGGTCGAGTCCGAGACGAGACCAAGACCATCAAAAAGTGGACCGGTCTCAAGACCATTCTTGTAGTTTTTGAAATATAATTTTCTTTTCAGTTTGTAATATCGGATTGTTGCACCAGAAGCAACAAAACGGCGGCTCCCCCACACTCCCCTTGACTGAAAGGCAGTCAAACACAAAGAGGCTAGGAAGTCGATACCCACCGTCACTTTAAAGTTATATGGAATCTACATCAAAAGGGACAAAGGGAGCCAAACAACAATCAGGCAGCTGAGCGTATCACGTCCTTATGAAACAGAGAAAGAGAGAGGGAGAGTGTGAGAGAAAAGAAACCACAAAACAATGTGGTTTAGTTTCTGTTTGCTCAGCTGCTATAAAAACTTGCCCTGGAGTCAGAAGGCAATTGGGAGCTGACCTGCAGCCATCATGTCAGCTGGGACAGTAAATTGAAGCCGATCTTTTGAAAGCACAAATATCTATTATTATACTTAAATGTTAAACGTTATGTTATTAAAGGTGTCTATATGTAGTTTTTCAATTAAATTACTTATTAGTAGATCACATTTTCATTGCCTTCTTGTCAATGGGCTCAAACCTCATTTAGAAATGAAGCACACACCTGTTTTCTCCGTTGCTTGCATTAGCCACTATTCTGCTTTTAATGTGAGGACTCCGGGTTGGATTCAGGCCAGTCCGCGCTCTCGAGCCTCTCTTGTGTAACAGCGACAACACGGCAGCTAACGACATGCAGTCCACTAACACCATAAAACAACCGTCTCCCAGCAAAACACAGGCTCCACATAAGGATACAAAACCACAATGACGTTTTATGTGCTGAAGTCCATCAGACCAAACAGGTTCAGATGATGTCAAGTAAAAACACAGTGAACATCAGAAAGGCTGGAGAGTAACTAACTAACAACGAGCAGTTGCTAATGTTATCCAGTGCACATTATCTTCCAATGCATTAAGCTGTGCTCACATTTCTGAGCCTCTGGTGACAGATATACAGATAGTAATGTTAGTTACTGAAAAGCAGCAGGCGAGCTAATGCCAATGTAGCATGTTGGCTAAATGCAGTAAATGTATGGACAGCGTCACACTGCCTTTTTTCCAGGAATATTGTGACAATATATCAGTGTCTTGCTGCACTGTATGAAAGGTACGGAGCCAGTGTTGATCTGCCTCTGAGCCGGGAACATTGAAGTCACAGAGCCTAATTTGATCCGCATTTATTGCTCATGAGCACACACCTGGTTGCAATCTTAAAACTGCATCGCTAGTGTCCACAGAAAACTCAATAATCCCCCTTTAAATGACTAATATAATTAGTTAATTAACACATTGTAAGGCATTGTAAACAATATTTGCACATCGCTATGCATACTATTGGGTAATTTTGGCTGTTTGTTTCGCTTTCAACTCCACCCCTTTGATCCAATTAAAGGAACAGTTTAACATTTTGGAAAATACGCTAATCTGTTTTTTTTGGGGGAGAATTACATAAGGGATTCCAGTTTTGTATCTATATACTAAATATGAAGCTAGAGCAAGCTGGCAATCAGCTTAGCTTATCATGAAGACCAGGAGCAAGAAGGAACTAGTGTCATGTCATGAGGTCATGATAATACATCCTTGATATCTGTACCAAATGTCATGGCAATCCATCTAATAGTTATAGTTGTGAATTTTCAATCTGGACCAAAGTGCTATAGGAACCAAACAACAGACCACCATAAAATCACAACTCATGCATGTCTTTTCCTTGTTTAGTGTGAAAGAACTTGACGAGCGTGCACAGAGCACAACCTCAACCCCACCCAACACCTTTGAGATGAACTGTAATACAGACTGTAGAGGTCATTATGGCAACACATTAGTGCCCTTTGTGTTCCGCAATCATTTGTTACACTATCACATATGGCTGCAAACTCAGATGTCTGCACACGTTTGGCTATGTTGTGTCACTGTGGTCCCACTCAATAAGATTTTTAGATAAATGATAAAATGTCATTTTTTTTATCGGCAGATCATCTCTCAGATGCTGAATCAGGACTGATCAGCTCTTTAAACTGTACTCTTTAAACACATACATAGACCTACCTAATGTACATGCATTCACGCTCACATATCCATTAGCCTGACCCCTGCAGTATGTGTTTCTAACACAAACACACTGACACACACGGTAACCTGAGCATGTATGCGTCCGCGGCATATGAAGACTATTGAATTTCACTGAAATATTAACCGTGTCATGGGTAGATAGGTAATTAGTCACACAAACACATTATAACAAACACATAAAAACACTTAAATGCTCATATAAAGACAGACAGGTGCACATACATGCAGTGTTTGTGTGTGTTGGAGACCGTTTTTTATTAATTCAAACTATTTCACAATCTTCTCTTACACGGCATACTTTTTTTATTTTAAACCTATTTTTATCCTTTTTTCACTCTTGTCAGCCATCCATCCACCTCACCATTCATCCATCATGGCAGAGCCAACTTCAGGCTGGTGGAAACTGACCTTCCTGAGGAGAAAAAAATCCCAGCCCAAGGTTCTGTATGAAATCCCTGCAGAGGTTGTTTCCAATGCCCCCACCGGAGCCGGCGCCCACCCTGAGGACATGGTGCATGACTCTCACCTGGACGCCCGACTGGAGAGGATCGTGGATAAGACAACGGCCAGCAAGGGGCGGCACGTTAAGGTGTCTCACTCTGGGAGGTTTAAAGAGAAGAAAAAAGTGCGAGCCACTCTGGCGGAGAATCCAGATATGTTTCCAGGAGGTGACACCGCGAGGGATGAGAACCAGAGGGCTGGAAAGTGACAGGACACAACAATATTTTAAAAATGAATACTAATGCACACACATGAAGAGATAGCTGCAAAAGCCTCAATCACAGATGCATTCATAGGGAGAGTTTAAAATCTGGTGTTTGGGTTCACGGCTCTCTGCCCTTATTGTCAGTTGAAGGAGCTATAATAGCCAAAATTTGAAAAACCCCAGGCCTAAATATCTTTTAGGAGGACACCCATTTTCCAAATTGTGAGAATTTTGAGTCTATGTTAAATATGCGCCCCCCCCCCAAGTTAGAAACAGCACAGCTGTGGTGGTGGTTGCTGCTTCTTCCCCTTTTTGTTGATAATAAGAAAACAGTGGTTGCAGAGACTGATCCTACAACCTTTCCAGAACAAGATCTTCAACAGTCAAGAAATCTCAGCACACTTTATCATCTACATGGCTTTGTAGGATAGTCACTGTGACTACAATCCATTACAAGATAGCTTCCCACTTACCCCCAGTGGTGTATTTTTCCTTTTATCAGGTTTTAATGTATCTGTCACTGAAGTGTCTCCTGTAATTCCAATACAAGCAAGAAGTTTTAACTTTTGGAGGAATGGATCCAAATAGCCTAAAATGGTAGAAGCATAGTAAGAGTGGCCGTGGGTTCTTTATTATCAGATCTCGATGTCTCGTAGAGGGTCGCTGTGTCAAAATTTAGTTTTACGAACCTGGAGTAAGGAAGTGCATACTGCACCATGTGCATGAGTAAAGAGAGGTTTAAGGGGGCCTAGCAGCACAGTTTGATACTGAGGCCACATAGCAGGTTTATCCAGCCATGCCTCATGTATCTATGCATCTTAAAAATGCCCATGTCTTGTAATTAAACTTGGTACACGGCTTTGAATATCTAGCAAAATGTGAAATTTAATTTGAACTTGAAAAAAAAAATCCTCGGGCATTTAGAAAGTTACAAGTCACTGGTTTATTAGTAGTACTGGGGAAGATCTCTATCTTTATATTAATTAGTTAAACACTTGACTTGTAGCCTGGTGTAGCTGAAATCAACACAACAGCAGTAGAAGACAAACACACTGCACTCCTTGAACATAAACACATTAAAACAGTCAACCTGCACACAGTGCTGCCAGTAAAAACCCAGTAGATGCTCATCTCGTATTTAAACTGTTCATTTAAACACTCCTCTACTCAGGTTTTTGTGTAAAAGTTTGGCTTAGAAGATTGTTTTCTAGATGTTAATTTCTTTTACAGAATCTAGATTATACTCAACATCCAATCAATAGACACACTCTCTTTAATACCACTTTCGGTTTTGATTCTGGGTGAAATTAATGTAAAAAAAATTGATGATATTGTTGTTCTCCAGTGCTAAAGTGCTCCCACTGTTGTTTGGAATGTCAATGCTGCAAAATGTGAAATTTGCATTTCACATTTTTTTTGTAAATGAATTGTTGTTTAAATAAAAAATGTCTGAAATTTAAAAGCACATGATCTGTTATTGCAGATAGACTTATATCTATTTCAAGTGTAGCAGCTGCAGAACACAGCAAAATACGTTTAATTGCCATAACAACAGTTTCTAACTGTAACACCAAGGTCAGAGTTGTTGTGGTCACTTCAAACCACAAGGGGGCATCCTCACTCCATCTAAAAACCTCGTCAGGAATCCCTTCATGATACTCTTTGGTGAATTGATGGCTTCCAGTGGTCAGAGGGAAAAATCACACATTTTCTATATATGTGTATAGATATACACAAGCCACTTTATTAAGTACACCTGTTCAATTGCTCGTTAATACAAATAGCTAATCAGCCAATCACATGGACAAAAATGCCTTGTTGATGTCAGAGGTCAGAGGAAAATGGGCAGACTGGTTGGAGATGACAGAAAGGCAACAGTAACTCAAATAACCACTCGTTACAAGCAAGGTATGCAGAATACCATCTCTGAACGCACAACACGTCCAATCTTGAAGCAGATGGGCTACAGCAGCAGAAAACCAAACCGGGTGCCACTCCTGTCAGCTAAGAACAGGAAGCTGAGGCTACAATTCACACAGGGTCACCAACACTGGACAATAAAAAAATAAACGTTGCCTGGTATCAACGGTTCAGGCTGGTGGTGGTGGTGTAATAGTGTGGGGGATATTTTCTTGGTACGCTTTGGGCCCCTTGCCTCACTGTACTCCAACGGCCTCCACAGTCACCAGACTCAATCCAGCACCTTTGGAACAGGAGATTCACATCATGGATGTGCAGCCGACAAATCTGCAGCTGTCATGTCAATATGGACCAAAGTCTCTGAGGAATGTTTCCAACACCTTGTTGAAAGTATGTCATGAAGAATTAAGGCAGTTCTGAAAGCAAAACCTACTAGCAACGTGTAGCTAATAAAGTGCGTGGTGAGTGCACTTTTATTGACACAGAGCTCACAACACAGATAAAATAAAAAGAACAATATAATGTTTTATTTTAAAGTAAAATGTATAAAACAACATGGAAAAGAAGGTTTTCACTTTCACAAAAACTTGGCTTGTGAAACAAATGTTATACTTCTTAGTAAACTTGGTATTTTAATGTTTAGACGAGTAATGATGAACTGTCAAGACACAGGAGCATGTCAACCAAGTTATAATTTATATTTATAATATTTTTTTTTTCTCATGACCCCCCCCAATTTAATATATATATATATATATGTGTGTGTGTGTGTGTAGACATATATTTCAAATTCTAATCCCTTACATGATGTGTTACTGAAAAAAAATCCCACAGAAAATCCCATTACTGTTACTGCCCAACACTGAAGTTCAAATGAGACTGTGTAACTTTTGTTGAACTAGCATTGTGGCTATCAGAAGCCATTGGTCCGTTTTATTATCCTACTTTTCTTTTTCCTAAATGTTTTATTGGTAAGAGAAATAATCTGATACATCGTCTTTCAAAGTTGCGAAGTCTCACTTTTGCTTTCTTCTTTTCTTCTTTTAAGTATTTGAACAGCAGTGTGGGTCTTTCAACACTGGAGCTAATTCTCCCTCCTCACACTGACACAGAGACACTGAAGAACCAGACCCAGACCTTAACTTAAACCTGAATGCAGGATAGAGGGGTTCAGTGAATGTGCAGTGGAAGGTGTGGAGTTGGATCAGTGTGTCAGAGACACTGTAGAAAGACAGAGTGCCAGCAGGCCAGTCCAGATACACCGCTACTCTGCCAGCGTCAAAGGAGGCGTGGGTGGCCCGTGTGTCTGTTGTTCTCTTATTGTGACAGACAGAGTAACCATTACGAGAACAGAAGAGACCCCAGGACTTATCATTCTCGCCAAGACAGCATTCTTCATTCTCTCCTTTCCTTTTAATTCCTTTGTATGCCACTCCAATATTAACCCATCCTTTCCAGTCCACCTCCCAGTAGCAGCGCCCAGTCAGACCTTCTCTACACAGGACCTGCTTCCAGTGGTGAAATCTCTCTGGATGCTCAGGGTACGGCAGCTTCTCCAGCACCTCTGTCACCTTCCTGTTGTCCTCGGACAGAGAGAGCTTCCTGTTTGCCGTGTTTGGGTCCAGTGTGAGGTCACAGGCATCTGGTGGGGAGAA
>JAPMOB010249994.1:0-22963 GCA_029875015.1 Lepomis gibbosus | reverse complement strand
CTAAAACATACTGGGAGCCAGTGTAATGAAGCTAAAACAGGGGTAATGTGGTCATATTTCTTAGTTCTGGTTAAAAGCCTGGCAGCTGGGTTATGGACAGTCTGGAGTCGATCAATAGATTTTTGGATTAAACAAGTGAAAAGGACGTTGCAATAATCCAGGCGTGATGAGATAAAGGAGTGTAAAATGCTTTCAGTGTCCTTAAAAGTTAACATAGATCGTATTTTAGATATATTTCTAAGCTGGTAAAAACATGATTGCACTAGCTTTGTGGTGTGTTGCTCAAAACGTAAATTACTATCAAACTAGACATCAAGATTCTTTGCAACAGGCTTAAAATGATTCACTAGGGAACTAGCAGATGGCAGTATTTGCTTTGCCATCTGCTGGGACTCAATTACTAGGATCTCAGTTTTGTCCAAGTTGAGATGGAGGAAATTATTTGACATCCAATTTTTGACTTCACAGAGGCAGTCAGTAAGTGAACTCAGCATACCAGGGTCAGTGGATCTGACCGGCAAATACATCTGTAAGTCATCACCATAAATATGAAAAAAAACACCATGTCTCTGAATAATGTGTCCAAGGGTAAGCAGGTACAAGGAAAATAAAATGGGTCCTAAGACAGACCCCTGAGGCACACCATAAATAACTGGACAGAATGAAGAGACATAATTGTTCACAGACACAGAACTTCCTATTTGACAGGTAGGATGAAAACCATTCTAAGTCAGTACCAGCGATCCTCACCCAGTGACTCAGTCTGTCTAACATGATGTTGTGATCAATGGTGTCAAAAGCAGCACTAAGGCACAGGAGTACCAGGACTGAGCACATGCCATCATCAGCAGACATTGACTTTAAGGAGGGCAGTCTCCGTGCTGTGGTACTTCCTGAAAGTAATATTAAATCCACTTTTGGTGGGATGGGGGCGGCATGAACTTTTTTTGCACACAAACAAACTCAGACAATTAACAAAGTACCCATATGATGTTTTTAGAAATACAATGGACGGAACATTCAACGTTTGTGTGTTGAATCAAACATATCAATACAACGGTGATCCAGGTTTATATAACATAATGTTGTTTTCAGATATGTAACTCTCTTTCAACTGTAAAAAAGAGGAACGTAGCAGCATATCTTCCCTAGTCTTAACTATATTTCTTTTATCCATCCATGTATCTCTTCCTCTCCATAAGTGGATAACATGATCAGGATAAATGGAACCATCCTGATGGAAACATGCCCTGGGCCCATCTGTTAACATCATGTATTGCTGACCACATGATGTTCTATTTTCTGTGTTTACCTTTTATGTATCTTGTATGTATTGTGGTGGCAGTTGTTTTGTGCTGCAAACTAGCAGTGGAATAAAAGACCAACGATGACGTGTCTTTTTTTGTTGCTACCACTGGGGGGTCAGAAATATTCATATTCTACACAGCGGTTTTTACGACACAGAATAAAAACCCTGTAGCATTTTATTTTACATAAACAAGTTCTGTTTACATTCAGTGTTTCTCCACTGAACTTGCTATATCACACTTAGTGCAGCTTTTATGACAGTTTGTGGAGAGTGGTGCAAGCTTGAGGCCCCTGAGTTTTGTGATGATGAAATTGATGAAATCCCTAGTTTCTAAAACATATTTTCCTCTTATGTCAAAGGAACATAACAGAAAGTCACCCAGAAAGACTGTGGTGGACTCCTGCCCCTTATTCCCCTGGACAAGTGCAAGTGGTGGTGAAGCCTGTTAGAGGGCTACACACATGCTCACTGCACTAAAATTACACCGAGATCATTTATATTATACATATCAAAAAAACATTTAGTATTAAGGCGGTGCTGTCTATTCTCAGCTGAGCTCTGAGAGCTGATATGTTGAAATGTTTACATAAAAAAGGCCACAAGTGAGTTAACAGTGTGTGGGACTTTGTGTTCTGTACACCGTAAAATGTACCATAAGAGTTACCTGCAGGGAGGTCTATAATTTAAATTTTTGTCAGTCTGAAATGAACATATAAAGTTGTCCTCTTTCACACAATCTTGACCAAACTACAGTCCACTTCTGAGGGAAAAATGGGTAAGCAAATAATGTGGAGTAAATGAGCAGAAAGAGTGAACACTCACTTGTTTCTGAGGACAAGATGAACTAAGGATGATTTATTTATCTAATAGCCCCAACTTAAACTGACCACACTGCTGACATTTAAAATATTTTAAAATCAAATTATACCTCTGGTTAAGGGAGTGAAGTTCTATAATTAAAAACTAAAAGAGGCCTTTTTTCTGGCCCATTGGACTAATTGGTTAGGTACCGTCAAAGTAACATCCAATTCTTGGACAAAACGATTTGAAATAATACACTTTATTTCAATTGTGCGGTCTCAAACACAAAGTACTGCAAAACGCCCCACGAGAGTCATCGAGTCATGAGCAACAGATTCTGAGATCTGTGTCTTTTCCACTCAATTTTCTTTTTTAAAAGCATTCCCAACTGCAATATAGGCTGTGGGACTAGCTGTACTGTGTAGCAGTTTTGGATCTCAAAATTCAGCCATCACCATGAAGGTCAGCTATTATAGAAATTCAAATATAAGCAGAACAATAAAATCTGCTCAACTAACACTAGACTATATTCCCAAGATTATGTTCCTATAGATACAAGGAAGATTCAAGATTGACTAAATGTCCATAAAAAGGGGGGAAAACCTCATGGCTTGGCTTTATAAAATGAATCAAAAAAGCATCAAACATTTATGAAACACTATTATGAAAGAGACAAAAAAAACACGCCACAAAACAGCTTTGCACTTTATGAATGTTGTTTTTGTTTTGCTCTTCAGTGACATACTGGGAATTGGTGGGCAGAATTAACTGTAAAAAGGTCATATGCCTTACTTTGATATTTTTCAGTGGTCACCCCCTAAGGGTAACCATTATCTTTTGGAGGAAATATTCCATCAGTCAAGGATAGGTTTTAAGATATTTTCCCAGATATTTTACCAGTTAAATGTTTCCACTAGCCCTGGAGGGTCCTACTACTAAATGGTTGTGTCTGTGTGTTATTCTAGTAATCGTTAAAGAGAAAACCCAACCTTAAAAACACATTTTACATGATGTTCTTTCCAGCATTTCAGACAATAAATTCAATTAATAGACAACTTTCAGGATAGCTCGCAGGAAATCAGAACACCAAGACAATAATTTGTGATTTCATTAGTTCATTGTGAAATATTCACAGACTCAAAGGCTCACACAATTACATTTACATTTATTCATTTAGTTGACGCTTTTATCCAAAGCGACTTACAATTGCTATACATGTCAGAGGTCGCACGCCTCTGGAGCAACTAGGGCAGGGGTATTCAATTAGAATTCAAAGAGGTCCAGTTAGAGAAAATTTCCTGAAGCAAAGGTCCGGAACATCATAACGATTAACTTGCGTTATCATTCAGTGCCATAACGTATAGTTGTATCAACATATATGTTTTTAGTCAACAACTGACAATATTTCAACAATATTCAGTTTTCACATCAAACTGGAGGGATACCAAATAATAAATACTCTAATAATAAATTCTAAATTTAAGTAAACTAATATAAAGTGCCTAATTTTTTTTTAAGAAAAAATGAAATAAAAAGTGTAGCTTAAAGTGATAAAGTGTAGTCTTAACCAATTTTATAATAAACACATCAAATGAACAAGCTGTAATGCCTCCTCTTCTCTTTCATTCCCTCTCATTTACCACTTTACTACTTTCACTTGTTCAGTGAGAAACGTGAGCTCTAACTTGTCCTGCCAGCTAGGACTGGAGATCTATGAGATAGCCTATTCTGTTTCTGAACGGCCCGTGGGAGGAATGTACATGTAAAAATCTCTACATTCTAGTGAAATGTCTTTTCTCTTTCACCTCCTCTCTCTGTGTGTAGTGTTTCCCATACGTTCATTTATTTGTGGCGGCCTGCCACAATATCAATGCTGACCGCCACAGACTGATTTTCAATTTTTTTTAATAAGCCTATTTAAAATCGTATTTGATCGCAGAGCGCTGTAACTCGTTCGCGCAGCACGTCTCTCTCGCTCTCTCTCCCTCATGGAACACCGCTGCACAAATCTGTCCATCACAACGCTGTCAGTCTCGGAGACCCAGCTTAAAAAAAGTTATTAGCCAGCATGCAAGGAGCCTGGCTAATAAGGAGAGCTGAGTTAATGTTGGAATGCAGCTGGATTTCGGAGGCTACCACGCTGTATATAGCTGGTAGTCAATATCCCACAGTTACATTGTCATTCTGTGGGGAAACACTGGTGTGCGTTTCCAAAGCGTCTCCGGTGTATCTCACTCGCGGACGCGGATTCGACTCAAATGCACAGATTTGGCTGGCTGAGCAATATCACATGAGACGATGCGATTGGTCTGTGAGTTTCCTGGGCCGCTAAACCAGTAGGCTACAGTAAATGCTAGAAAAGCTGCGCGGGTTAAAATAGAAACGCTCCGTCACGAGGTAGTAAGTCTCAATAATAAATCGGCTGTAGGTCGGCGGTCCGGAGAGGACACTGGCTGGGTCTGGATCCGGACCGCGCTCCGCCTAGTGACCTCTGAACAAGGGGTTAAGTGTCTTACTCAGGGACACAATGGTGGATGGTCACAGTGGGAGATTGAACCCGGGCCTCTCACACCAAAGGCATAAGGTGCGTTTGACTTAATGCGGCGCTTAACGTGATGCATGCTGGAAGCCTTAATGAATGTTAAAATTTCTCTGCACCCCCGGACAATGTAAAATTATATGTCACTGTGTTTTGTTTTTTGTTTTTTTCGGTATTATGTATGTTGTGTCGCTATACGTTGTATGTACATGATGGCGTCCTGAATAAAATTAAAATAAAATAAAATAAAATAAGGCATTCTGGTTAGAAATTGTGTCCGACTTTCGCCGGCGCTGCAAAACATCACCATGTCATATGACATTAAAACCTCGCGGGAGCAAGGCGGCTGCAGGCCGCAGTTGATTTTCCCCGACTGCACCAAGTTGGAACCACACTATTGCCAGGTCAAATGCCGCGAGATCATTCATTGAGCTCAGCTCACAGTAAGCTGAGGCAGGTAGAATGTGTCCGACTTTACGGCGCCGTGTTTATACCCCGCCCTTGCAGTCACCTGCAGCTCACGTTCGACTATGAAGTCGGCGAAAGTCAGCCGCAGTCATCTCGAACGCACCTATAGTCTTATCCATTGCGGCATCACCACCACCTGCAGGGCTTAGAGCTGTTATTTCCCTACATCCACCCCATGGACTATTTATTTGTGTCCTAGAAGCACTAGGATTCATCTTCAGATGGCAGCCCTACAGTTTAGTCGTCTGGATTAAGGAGGGTCTTGCTCAAATTTACAAATTATAACTGAGATGTAAAACATAATCTAAAAAACATAGGTGACTTCAGTTTTAGAGTGTATTTTGTTTGAATAGTTGAAAAAGTTGAAGTTGTATTTAAATTCATGGAGGGCAACCATAATTTGTGTCTTCCCATAAAACTAACTAATAACACTTGCACATGCATTAAACAACCACTAATCAATTCATTTTCTTTGTGACTTACCTGAAGGTTGAAGTTTGGCAGCAAAGACCGGAAAAACAGCGACAATGTACTCTCATTGGATGCACCAACACGCTGCCTATATGCAAACATACACACTAAAGTGTAAATGTGTCTTCTTTGACTGTACGATGGAATTTCACGTACACAGATGTATGGGTTCTCCATTACCTCTCTGGTCGGGTGTACGATATCACAGAGTCCAGTGGAGGCAGAGGGTCAAAGCCCATCACAGGCTGACTGGTCACATCCTGAGGGGATAAAAAAAAATTAGTTAGGTTAGAGCCACTTCCTTATGGATTCATGAATACTCCAGAGGTTGTCAGCATTCTATTGATCCTATTATGGTTTATTTAAAGCCAGGAATGGAATCAAGTTATCGATCAGTTTCACCAGCTTTTTCGTCCCAACAATCATACGTTGAGACATGTTAATGGCACAGCTTACATGATTGTCTGAAGGTCTGCGTGTCTATATTGGTATATCACAGATCTTCTTGGTGTTCCTTTTGGTATTTTGACTTGTGTGACCATAATAATGATGGAGACAAAGCAATCAGTGAAAAATAACCCAGTTAATTGTATATCTTCTTTCTTCAATCTTAATCTCCCAATATATGCTTCCCTGAGAACTCACCTACCGCTATAACTTTTAGCCTGCAATTGAACTATTGCATGATTAATGATTTATGACTAACTTGTCACAAGCCAGACAAATCACATCACTATAAATGGCTGGGATTTCTCCTTAATTGTAAAAAGACAAGGCTGGCCACAAAGTGGTTTTTCTAATTTGCAAGTATTGGAGACTGATCCATGGTGACCAATGTGCGGTGGAACACAGCAGGAATCTTTTACAGTTAAGAAATATAGCTGCAAGGTTTTGCTTCTATTATTTCATCATTTAAACATATAGATGTGCGTGGAAAAGAAGTAGCAATTACACTGACAACAAAACTAATTTATCAGAGAAAGAAAACTTATCTTTTTTTCAGTCATTTGACAGTCTAAGAACTGCTTGTGTTTTTGGTATAAATTAATATATAAAAATGTTTGTTTTTTTTTAAAAAAAGGCCACATCTGGTTACAGTTATGGAGAACTAAATCTGTGAATGTGCAATATGGGCATCAAATATTTGGAAAACCTTAGCATGTGTGCACAAGAAAATTGACAAAAAAACATTTTGATCCTATAGATGCCTTGGATGGATCATTGTAGGCTATATGAAATGGTGCAATGGTCTTCACTACTCACACGGAGACAGTTCCAGTTGAGTGTTTTTATCTACAGGGTCATCCTAAGCAAACTACTCAGTTATTTGGGTAACCTTAATGTCATGGACAGTAGTTACCAAACACAGACTAGCAGGGTACTACTTTTAAAGGGTGATTTCTTAATTGACCCTTCGCTAAGCCAAGCCCCCCTAGGTTACTGTTGCTAAGTCCAACAAACTGTCAGACCTGTCTGACTTTCAGCATGGTGCTGCCACTGTCAATCTCTGTCAAGCAATCTCAGAAAGAAGCAGACAGTTTTGCAGTTGCATTATACATTTGAAGTTTGTATTCAGGCTTTCAAACGGACATGAAAAAAATAAAGACAGAAGCTAAAGCCTACCGATCACAGAGTAAAAGTAAACCACTGCATCACCTGACTATTGAGAAAGAGTACAGCAATATGAGGGATTAACACTGTTCCTGCAAAGCTGGGTAGGTCTCTATTCACTGATACAACCATTAAAAAGCAGAACAGAAGGGCTTTATTACGTTAAATTCAGTAGTAAGTTAGCTAGCGTTAGCTAACTAAAATTACATGAAGAACAATCCACAGCCTACATTTTTCTGGATTTGTTTTAGGTTTTGGAAAGGGAATAAATCGTACTTCTCCTTTCAACCTCTCTGGGTAGCAATTGTAACTATTAAGTTTCCCAGGAACAGCTTTGACCATATCTTGTAAAAACACGACAAAAGAAAGCTAGAAAATGACTCTTTTTGCATTAGAGTCAATGAAGTGCAGCCATGAAAGTGTCGGACCTCAGTTAGAGCGAGCCCTATACTGCACTGTGATTGGCCAGCTGCGTATTCGGGGCACGGCTTAGCAAAGGTTCAATTGCGTATACAGGGGTCTGGGAAAATGTTTTAATGTATTGTCTTGTCATATGTGTGTGTATATGTTTTTTATTAATGCTTTATATTGTTGTATGTGAACTTTCAATGCTGTCCTGCCAGCTTTCTTGGCCAGGTCTCCCTTGAAAAAGACATCTTATCTCAGTGGGTTCTCCTGGTTAAATAAAGGTAAAATAAAAAATAAATACATTTTAAAAATGCCCATCACACCTCTAGTGTCTATTGTTGATATAGTGAAATGTGTTAAAGTGTGGTTGCTGATTGTTTCTTACTAGAGGCAGACTTGATGTGGCTTCTTTGATCTCGGAGAGGAGGACATGGCGATGTATGTTCCTTGGTGCACTCTGGTACCTTTGCTTTCTCCTGAAACAGAATGATGAAGGTATGGTAATGAGTGCAGCACAATGGCAGAGAAACATGAACTAATGACCGCAGAGCAGCTCACTGAGATCTTACTTGTTTTGGCAATCCTCCACCAGAGGGTCTTTGGCATCAACTCGGTGCAGCACCTCTTTCACAGACTCTTCCAACCACAGCATTGCTGCTGCTTCCCTCCACAGGCTGCAAGTCCTCCCCACATATAGGGCAACCAGTTCAGCCAGAGCTGGGGGCTGCCTAGGTTTTTAAAGTTGGGGGAGAAGAGGTGGAGAAAAGGCAAAAGGCAAAATTAAGATAAAAATAAAGGCCATGAAAAAATTTATAGCAATAGCATAACACATTTGTTATAGTTAATAGCTATAAAAAAATTGAAGGACAGATGATACCATGCTAATGTTAATGTTACCATTTTCATGGCACTAATTGCTAGATTTGCAACACTTTAGAAACTTTAGAGGAGCAAACATTACCCTATCCTACTCTTTGGGCCAAAGAAGGCATGTGAGGTGACTGTGACATCTGGCTGCACAGTACACAGATCCAGTAGAGGCATCAAGACTGCAGAAAACATATTTACAACAACATAAGTATGTGGAAAGACACATTAAAACTTCTTTTGTGTGAATGGCAAGTGAATCCTTACTTTGTTGTGGAAACCCTATTAGTAATGCCATAAACAATGTGTAGAAGTGACTGAGGGGGAATCATTTCTATATATACATATACATATGGTAGTGGTTCATTTCTGAGAGTCTAACCTCCAGGGAACATGATGAGAGCATTCTGCAGCGTCTGGTCAGCCTTTTGTCGTCGTTTGTCACTTTCTTCAGGATCCATATCTTCCTGCTGACTTAGATGGAAATGGCAAAGGGCAGTGGAGAATGCAAAGTTTGGCAGCTGGGACAGATTTCTGTGCTCCTGAAAAACAAAAACAAACCATTTCTGTATCAGACTGTATCAACAAAGGTTTACAAGCGCACACAGACAAGACACCACACTTGCCTCCCAGTCCTGATACAACTGAAGGAGGGACTGGTACTCTCTGGAACGCAGCATCAGGAAATCGATGAGCAGGAGCATGCAAAGTGGGTCTGAGTCTGGGTCCAAACTAATAAAAAAAAAGTGGTAGACAAGACAATGATTACTACAGGAACTTTACCACAAGAGACTCTGAATCACAGTTTGTAGGATGTAACATAAAAAACAAACTCTGTTCATAAAAGGCAATTTTGGTTATAGTTGACATTTAGATTAAAATTCAAAGTGTGTTCAAACGAAAGAAATACAACATCAGGAAAAAGGCAGTATTAAAAACACCATTGCTCTGTTGTTTGCTTTCAGTGTACATTTTGAAGCTTGGGCAGCTGACCAACTTAAGTAACCAAGTAGCGGCTTTGACCACAATGTCAGTCTGCTGTGCACAAATTGCTACTGACAATGACAGTGAAAAAAGTCTTTGAAAAACAACCAGGGAATAAAAATGTAATTGTTTCTTTTCTCTACAACATGGGGGTGACATTGTTAAATCACATTATATATGTGAGACACTTATTCAAACAGAGCTTTTTAAGATTCTGTTATCAATCACGTTTCCATTTTAAGCCAAGAGTGATTTAATCAGTGATGGTTGGAGGGGGACAGCCGTCAGCTTTCATTCCCACACTGCTGTTTTACAAAAGGACCAGAACATAGCTGTCATGAAGTCAGGAAGCCAGAGTTTGATGAAAATCTTAGATACCCACGCTGTATAGCTCAAGCTATGGCAGACTGGTAGCAGCAGTGTGGGACCAGCCCCCTCAGTGTGTATAAAGCACTGTGTAAATGGTCTCTGTTACCAGCAGGATACATGAGGTTTTATCGTAAGTAATGAAATTAAAAACTTACATAGACTGAGAGGTTTTTGGATTTTGTAAGAAATGTAAATGTAAATTATTTTATCATGTCTTTGACAGACACATTATTGCACATACAGTGTTATATAGTTTAAGGAGAAAAGCATTAAAATGTCTTAAAAAAACATTTCATCATCAATAAAATAACACCAATAGGAATGTGGAGGACTTTGCCTGAAACAGTGTTCGGCTGTTTTCCCACCTTATAAATAATTTTGAGGGGGACATCTCTGATCTGTATCAGTAGTCACATAAGAGACAACGTTTTCCCCCTGTGCCTGAACAGGATCACCACTGGCAGAATACAAACCTCATAGTCGAGTTAACAGTCTTTGAAGAATATCTTCCGAGTCTGATGACTGCTGTCGGTGGTTATTCAGGGAAATAAGAGTTCTTTTTGTTTAGCTAGAAAGCCACGTGATTACGTATATGTAATACTAGTGATGTCAAATAAAATAAAGTCTACAAGTAACTGACAACACATTCGCGGCCCATGAACCGGGGCCCCTGCTTAGCCAGGGCCCTGGGTCAGCCACCCCCATGCACCTACGCTATCTCCGCTTGTGGGCAAGCTCTAAATGGAGAAGCCTGTGGGTTTTTAATCTATAAAGCTCTTTTTAAAATGTTACAGTTTGTCTTTATCTCTTTGTATAGCTTTGTAGCTTCCCAGTGCTCGAGATTTTCCCTTTGTACCTGAGGATCAGTTTGCAGTACTCCAAAGCTGTCCGTGGGCATCCTCTCTTCTCCAGGAACATCATGTGCTTAAAAAGAGCCAGATAAAATGCCCTGCGAACAGAGATTATCACAGTTACAAACAATGCCACTGATGCTCCGCAAGAAAGCAAGGTGTCAAACAAAAATTTTAAAAAGAGAAAAAAGAAACAACCAACCTGTTCTCTGGTCTCAGATAATCAAGTCTGCTTGTTCCTGATGTCAGACTGAATAAAGGGTGAAAAGCGCATTCAAAGCTGTACATGGCCCTCTCTGAAAAAAAAACAAACAACACAATTTATTTAAATCACAAAAATACAATATTTTCATTGAAGCATCAGCAGATGAGTATGACATAATGTACAGAAAGCAGTACTGAACAGCACTGCAGGTGCTGGGCTGTTTCAGCTAAGTTCTTCTCACAGACATTCACCTCAACAGCAGGGCGCTGCATCCCAAAGACCTGAACCGAAAACCACGTCTTACTTCTGCTTATGTTCAACTGCTGGCTTGTTATACATTTGCCTGGGAATAGGACAAATGTCCTTTGTTAAATTATCCCTCTGGTCTTCTACATCCAGTCTATCCAATCGAGAAGAGGGCCTATGATAATAAACCTAATATTGTGCTTTGCATGGAGCATGAACTTTGACTTTTTAACAATGGTCGTTTTGTTCATTTAAAATTTCTAAAAGCACGCTGAGCTCAAAAATAACCATAACGATTTAGCTTGATAATCTGACAAAAAATAGCAACTGTCAATGATTTCTCTACGGCCCTTTTGGCATCTCACATCAGTATCTTGAGCCAGTCTAACAAGCAGATATTCAGCTCTACCAATACACTGATGCCTACAGCACCAAAGTCAGCATCTATCTCTCTGGCATCTATAAAAGCATAAAAATAGAAAAGAAGGAGTTGGTGTATTAAGTGGAAAAACTCTGCATTCAGCTCAGGCCTGTAACTAACTAGGTTTAACATTTGATAACAGACTTAAAATATAGGAAGTCATACACTTAATATACGATAATACAACAATAGTGTAAGTTTGCCTTTCAGCTGCATTAATGAGTTGCACTTAAACTGATTTTCGTCAAATGTATGGCCTGAACACATTTATAGGCTTGTCCTTTTTAATTTAGAATTTCTATAATATATGGAAGTAGCCCATAATCCTCACCAATGAGGTCCCTGGCCATCTCCTGATCCTCCTGTATGCGGCACACATCAGAGAGCTGCAGCAAGGAATCAATGTGGTAAGGGTTCAGCTGTAGCAAGGCCTGCGGAGAAAAAGGGATGAGGACAATGGTCAAATTGACAGAGCTGGACTTCAAAATAATGAAAATGTTTTCAACAGAAGAAGTTAGATTACGATACAAGAAATGGGTCACTGTGTTATAAAAACGCGTTCATGCTGATCATGCGGTTACAATATCTCTGCAACTGCAGATATGTCAATATGTTTACAAGCATAGCCTGGATTATAACTGTACAATACTCGTGCATGCATCAGTGCGCATGCAGAAACACAAGAGTCACATGGATAATTTAATGAAGTTGGTATCAAATTCACCAAGCATAGTCACAAGTTTCTGTTACAAGCATTTGGTCTAAATATTTCAAATTCTTTTCTGAAATATCACATATTTTCCGTCAGGTTGGTATGTCAAAACATAATTTCTGTACAGTATATTCAGAATTCTCCACTCCTTGAGACAAAACTCTGACTTCAGTCTCGCCTCAAGTTTTAGGTACACCGTCTTATATGGCTTTGAACAAGCACATTTTAACTGCAGCAGTCGATTATTTACACTGATTGTGATGATGATTCAACAGGATGACTTCACGCTAATTCAAGAGTTGAAAAAGCTATAACAGATAGCATTGTCTATGCACCGTTACATGGCCACTCATATCGCTGATTATTTTACAGACATCAATAGTGAGGAAGCCGGATTTTAAATATTACTACATCATTATTATCAACTGAGTGAGATCAACTTTTTTTTTTTTTTTACCACAATGTTGTTGGGATCCATGGACTCGACAGCATCCAGGAACTTGAACTGTACTTGTTGATAGTCCCGGCTGTGCTCAAAGGTGAAGTACTGAATGCCGTCCTTTGACTGCAGTAAGGTCATTGAGATTCCTGTGGAGATGTCAAGCTGAGTTAAGAACAACACATGGAGACAGACACAACAGGGTAGTAATACAAGGTTAAAATATATTTTATTCACACTCATAGAATTGAATAAGCAAGAGCACATAAAAGGTGATATGAGCCCTTGTAATTGATACCACAGTGTAAAAAGGTCCCATATGCGTAAACAGTTAGTTATAAAATTAAACGTCCAGTTAGCTTGATTTGTTTGCCGTTTGCATTTTATGTCTAACAACTGTTCTTCGACTGTACTAAAACAATTGTAAATCCAGGTTTCTCATGGCGTGTCATGGCTTTATAGCTACATATTTCTGTTGTATGTTCTGATGTAATTTTGAGGGCATTACCATTTATAAATAGTGGCTTGTGCTTCCTTCCGACCACAAGGTACAGAACCATCTAAAAGCGCTATGCTTGTTTTTTCAGTGTCAAGTTGGGTCAAACTAATTCATATTGTATATACTTATTAATTGCATAATCCTATTATTTTGTGCAACAGCTCTTTATACCAACAAAGGAAAGTAATTAATCATCAGTCATTAAAATAGGTCAGTTTCAGCCTGAAATGATTTGACTGACTTTAAAAAGGTAGATGCTATAATTCAAATGACTGTAAGGAAAAGCCTACCAGGGCGGCTAAAACGAGGCCAGCTGTCCTTAGGACTGGTCATCCAGGTGGTACGGTGAAACTGTCTGTTTCTCTGTCGAGGTCTGTCAAAAGAAAAAAAAAAGCACAAGAATATTCTGTATTTATACAGAGGGCGTGGGCCATTTAAATCCAAACAATCCAACAACCAATTTCCTTTTCTTGTTACCTCTGATCCCCTTGAACAGCTCGAGCCCCAAAATATCTCTTCAGCTCCGTCTCTGGGTTGAGATTCCTAATGAAGTGACGCAGAAAATGACATTCAGATCTTGACAGGCTAAACGGCAATGTGTGCCAGCTGAGGAAATACATTCCCAGGGAAACACAGACATATATCACCTAACATTTGATTAAGATTATTTTAGACATGTAAGTTCATGTCTGCTCTAGAATCTACACACACAAATGCAAATTCTAATATTGATTCTGATATTTTTTTCCTGTGATTTTCAAGAGGCAACATTGGCAGGTTGCCTGGGAATCCTGCTGAACAAATAGTACACATGTAAAGGGCAAGATTAAGCATGTAAATAATCATAAACCCGATCCAAGCCTCAATGTTTGTCAGCTTACAGAACCAAAATGAAATAAGTAATCTCTAAGATAAGCTTTTTAGAGGTTGTATATTGAGAGCACATTATGAAAACACCATCAATGACATAACAGCTATACAGAGTTTGCATATTTAATTAGGGCCATCCATTGTACCCACAGGTGATCAAACTGCTTGCTCTGTATACGGGGTTGCATCGCAATTTGACAGATAATTGAAATGGCCTGTTCTGACATCACTGGTTGTGTGGCAAGGTGTGCAACATGTTTCAGTTTTAACCAGTGTTAAGCCAATTTAGTGCATCTGCTGATATAGCCAGCTTCTAAATAGTTTGCTTTTCTGTTGTGAGCCAAGCGCCACCACATGGCGGAAATTAGGAATCACAAAAATGTATATTTATCTTAATTTACAACAATGTAATAGCTTACATTTATTTAACACTATACCTACTGGAGTTATACAGTTCACCAAAACCATGTAAATGTACAGATTTATACTTCTGTCACCACTCATGTCAAGTCTGGGTGGTGAAAGAAATGGGGGGGGAATGGATTCCTGATCTGAATCTATTTATTTTGTCTACATGAGAGATGTTTGTCTCCTCACCTGTGCTCCACATGTAGCACAGATTTTCTGTCAGAGCCTCCGCAATCCTCAGTTTGCAAACTCAGACCATTGGACTGCTCCAGGTTCTCCAGCAATAAATCAATATTATCATCTGGTACAGCCTCCTGAAAGTCATAAAAAACCCACAGTGAATTAAGTGAGACAAAATGTAATTGTCGCCCACTTACCAAAAGGAGCTCAAGTTTTGTATACTGTATGAGTAGTTTAACGAAAGGTACTAACAGCGTATTGCTTTAAAGAGAATAATTTTACGGAGTCAGGTGGGGAAAATGTTTTTTGTCTTGATGAGAGAAGAAAGAGAGCAGATGTTAGTTTTTTCAAACTTGAACTAAGTGCAGCGAGAAGTCTGTTATGTGTGTGAATGCAGCAACTGGTTAGAAGAAGTTATCAAGGAACATACTGTGTGTCCAAATAATGTGAAGGTCAAGTTGTTGTGTAAAATGTTTTTTTTTCCCCCACTCATATTAAAAAGCATGGGAAATTCTTGTTAAACAGAGACTACTCAGACACTGTGCACTTTGCTGTGTGAGTGCTCTCTCCATGTAATTAATAAAAATATTAATAAGTTATAAAGTGATCATTCATCCTTAGATGGCGTTATCATTTATTATATTATAGTTTTACAACAACAAATGTACCTTTCCATCTTCTGACGTCACTTTCGTCTTCTTCTTTTTCTTCTTCTTTTTAACTCTGTCTCCAGATGAAGACTGTAAACAAAAGAGAGATGGCAGTTTATTAGATTAGCAGAATATGTCAAATCAGAGGATGACAGAAAGACATCCTCTCACATTGCTTTATCTTTACCTTTGTAGACGCTCCCTCTTTCTTTTGATCCAGCTTCTCAATGTCTCCGTTCTCATTCTTTTCTGTGCCACTTGTTTTATTTCCATCTGGTTTCTCTGCCTCCTCATCAGCTGAGATTTTCTCTGTCTCGTTGTCTACATCACCTATCTATCGAAAACATGTCACATCGGCAAGAAAGTGTGATGGGTAAAGCAGTACTAAAAGTGAGTAAATCCCCCATATTGCAAAGAACTTTGTCCAACATCAAGACAACAATAGAGTTTCCTGAAATCTTGTCATGGTTACAACTATCCAATGTCAGCCACCACTCGTGGACAAGAATTGGGTGTTCAAGATGACAAGAAAAAGGATATACAACTCAATGTTGTGAGCCAACAATGCCAAAAAACGTCCAGCCATCCTGAGGTGGATTGTTTGTGGAGTGAATAAATCGTAAGCATATAGTTCAGATTTACGGTCTTTATCAATCTGAACTCTGAATAAATCTTCCTTTTAAGTGGTTGATGTAAACAGCTCATGCATTAAATGATCTTATTGTTGTACAAACCTAAGATGCAGGTGAGACTGTGTCATAGGGCTGGGTGATATGGCCAAAAACGCTATCATGGTAAAAAATTTCACACCATTCTATATTGATAATTATCATGATAAATGTCAAATCATTATTTCTTTCAAGTTTAAAGACAGCTTTTTGCTCCTGAATGAAAGTTGAAAAAAACAAATGGTTTATTGTGTTTTTAAACTATTCTTTATGGTCAGATGCCAAACAGTGGATCATGTCACAAATCTGAGCATTCAAAACAATTATGATAAAAATTTTCTAAGAATATGATAATATGACAAATCTTTTTTCGGTCCCCTTTCCTCAAAAAAATAAATATCTTAATAGAAAAATTAAGTGCTAATTTGTTTGTGATTCAAATGAAGTATCTTGTAATAATTATCCTTGTTTCATTGCCCAGCCCTACTGCGTCATATCATATAATATTAACCTGATAACCTGGGATTTTCACAAGGAATTTCAGCTTCCCTTCAAGTCATAAAGTTGATACAAAGTAGATTTTAGCTTGATATAATAATGAAATTATGTGTTTATTTATATTGACCCCTTGCTTCATAACACAAAGCAACTCTTACTTCATGACTGGTCAAATAACTTGTCTAAGTTTCTTTTTTATGATGAATAACAACACAGTAAGTCTTCATTGCCAATTCAAGTATGACTATATTTTAGCAATCATCATCCATCAAAGGGAAGGCCTGTACGAATCCCCTTGGTTTTATTAGTTATGAACATCCACAACCACACACAATAGATATTTGTGTTTACATCAAAACAAGACATGGAGCTGGAGAGGTAAGTTTCTTAGTTAAGTCTCCATTTTGTGTCACTTTGAGAACAATTTATAAAAGGCTGGTAAACACGCCCTGTCGTACAGCACAATGAAGAGTATTTTGTCTAATGTGATGTGACACCGTGCCAGCTAACATTAACCTAAAATATAATGTACTTGAGTTTGTTAAATCAACTGAGAAAGGAGCTTACGCCACACGGCTAGCTAGCCCGTGTTAGCAAGATTTGTCAACAGAGAGCTCACTGTAACCGTCAAACCTTTGGCAGGAAGAAACGCATACTAACGTCATGTTAAAAGTAACATGGGGAATTACACCGTCACCTTACCAGTTCATAGATATTGCTGAAGTTTTTCTGAGCCTTGTTTTTCTTTGCCTTTCGGCTTATCCTGCCAGACGGGGGAGAAACATTAGCCGTGTCCAGCTGCTCCTCCGGGCTGTCACCCGAAGTTAGATCCCCGAGGTCCAAGGCCTCCTGACCCCGCTGTTTCCCTTTGAGCCTTCGCAGAGCCCGGGTAGACATTGTCCACTGCTCATAGGACACATACACCGCTAGATTCGCGATAAAATAGTTGTTTAGTTCGCTGACAGACACAGCAAACCAATGAAACGAGGGTCCGTTCCATTGGTTTCTTTTTTCTTCTTCTTCTTCTTCTTCTTCTTCTTCTTCTTCTTCTTCTCCTAACTTTGTTCTTTTTGCGCGTTACCGCCCTCCACAGGCTAGATGAAAAATTACATCTTCTTCTTCTCCTTTTTAAGGGTTAGCTTCAGAGCTTGTTTAGCCACTGAGTCTGCTATGCCCTTTGATGCCTCTTTGAGCTGGGATCCACACAAACCTGACTCCTGTTTCTATATTATGTAGTCTGAATGTTGTTTCATATATTTCATATATAGTATATCTGGTCAGTTTTGGGATGACATGGACTGCACTGATACCACCACTGATAAGGAGTCTGAACATAATATGACCTTATTATTTTCGTCTATTCAGTGTAAATCCATTATAATGGCTAACATCTCAATTGTATATACAGTTCTAGTGATCTGGTGTACTTTCCTTAATATATATTTTAATCTGGGATAACAAAAGCAAACCTAGTCTTTCCATTCTTAGTTTGCTTTGATTCTGTACTGGAATAAATGTTTTATATGTTGTTGTTAGTCTTTCATCAACTATATTTGAACAATTTCCCTCAAGTTTTTTTTACAGCGTTCAATTGCATTGATCAACTTCTCTGTAAATGTATTAGCCAAGTGTTTCATTTTTAAAAAAGTATTTTCTCTAGAGCCAAATACTAAACTATTCAGTCTGACAAGTAGTACATATGAAATATGCAATGCAAGAAATTGATAGATCATAACTAAATAATAACAGAAGGTATAAGTATGACCATGTCCTTGGATGTAGGACCTGTAACTATGTCACTCACCAAACAAGAAAGAAAGAAAGAAAGAAATCAATCTGATTTGAAAAACCTCTTAAACAAAGCACCCCATGGTCTCAGGACTACCTGTTTAGTTTATATTTGCATAGCTCAGTTGGTTGATTTTATAGTATCCACAAACTCTGTCTTGTTAATTTATCATATCCCTCTGATCAAATATTTTTCTTATTTAGAAAAACATCAGGTATTTCTATCCCTTCTTTAAGTTTGAAGAATGTTATAATTTAACTTCACATTTTACAAATTAGGACTAATATTAGTTAGTAATAAGTTATTTCAACATGTATTTGTTTATATGTTTCTGAAAAAGGCTATTTCTTGGTGTTGTATCTCATTGAACTTTGTATTGGACTTGATTGTTTGTAAATGTTTTAACAAAATTAACTTTGCCTAAAACTCTAATGCAACACCATTTCAAATCAATTCAGTGTATTTGCGGTTCTCTCACAGCAGGAGGCAGCAGCATAACCTCAATAAAACTGCCTGAACCTGATAGGCAATTCTTCAGCAGGCCTATTTTCATTGATATGAGCAGGGTGTGAACTTCAGGCTAGCCAGGGTAAGCTCCCGTAAACACCTGATTTGTGAAACTTTCTCAGACCCATGCAGTCTGTGCACCAAGTGGCTGTGATTCATTTAAGATAAAGCACGAGGTGAAACAATGGAAAAGCTTTGTACAGCAAGCAGGACAGGTTGGGGGATTTGTGTGAAAACATTGCTCCTTTCTGTGCAGGTGAATGGATGGAAAATACACTCAATTTAAAAACTACATCTTATGTTGATTATTGGTAAACAAAAACAAAAAACAACAAAAAAACAGATATAACTTAGAAGTATTCATCAGAATCATAATATACAATGATATGTAAATCCAATTAGTACTGTACATTGTTGGTGTGTCTCACATATTACAGCCCCATAAACCTAAAAGAGGAAGTTCCATTCTACCTCTGTGGTTTCCACACAGACTCGAGCCGCTTAACAAAAAGATAACCTTGAAATATCAGGAAAAGATCGACACCACAGTACAATGTGTTCGACAACAAGCAATGAAAACAGATGTATTTATCTAACACTTTTTTCCATCTTAAGCCCACAAATAATGGCACTGTGACAAACCATGTAAAAAAGAAACAAGAGACGAGGAAGGGAAATTCTGGTATATTGAAATTCAGTGTGTTTGTGAAAGGAGGAAGTTGCAAATGTCATAACTTAAAATAATTTCCTTTAGGAAACTTTTAAACTACAAGACATATGAAAGCACAAACACAAGACACGTCAGGATTCAGGAAGGGATTTATTTACAAGATGTCAAAGTACAGAAACAAAATGTAGTAGTCCCACAGTATTTTGATCAGTTGACTTCAAGAAATACACAAATACACAGGGGTTAAGAACTGAGTGTAAGTACATAATACAATATATTCTGAGATCTATGCATGGCAACACAATTCAGTAGATGCACCACAGCTTAAAATACATGGTGGTTGGTTTAAAAAAACCCATCACCCAGTCTTTTGACTTGACAGTATCTAGTATGTGGTTTCCACTTAGCATCTAGCATTAACATTTACCTCCTGTGGCATGATTTTTGTTCAAAATTAAAATATGACATTGACTTTATCCATCCTCTGAATTCTTAATACAGCACATTTCTATATGCAGGTTGAGGTATGAAGGTGCGGACCCAACCTTTAGTCCAGTCATTATCTTCACTAAACTTCCTGAAAACTACTAATTATTTCCAGAATCAGACAATCTGGTGTTGTCCCACTGTGACTGGTTTTGATGGATTTAATTTATCCAAGATCTCCGGCAGACAGTTGAAGGGATACAGAGGTTGAGGTACTGGTTTGGTTATTCGTTGGCAGTGACAGAGATGGGGTTGTCATAGGCTGCTCCCTCCAGGTCGTCTACCCGTTTTCTGCGCATCTCTGGAGGAGGTCTTGGTGGGGGATTCTGGGGAGGATTCTTGATGCTCTCTCCAACTGGCGTTCGGGTCTCCTTTCTTGGAAGAATGGGCTCCCAGTGTTCACCTCGGATAGCAGCCTAGAAAGCAAGAAGATGACAAAGAATACAAGTCAGTAATGGTTGGGTTGTGTAAGATAAAGTTTAGCGTGCTTGAGATCTTGAGCTTTTGCTCAAATTGCAACAACAATAACGGGATGATCAGTAGCACAGGCCCTTATCCTGTACACTTGCAGTTGTATGCATAACTGTAAAAAGATAAAAGGTGCATCCTGGAAAGTTTTCTATCTTTGGTTATCACATTTAGTGCTATTGAAGAACTCACACCCCTCACACCCCTGACTGGTCAGATTTCATAAGTACAGGGCCATGTCTTAACAGAGGTGTCTGTCATGAAACCTCTCTTTGTTGTCATTTCCTTGTTTCCGCCACTCCCTGCCTCATCTAACAACTTAAACTGATTTAACCCGCTATACTTTAGATGAATGTGATAAAAGCTACCAACTTACCACAAGGTAAATGAGGCTGGCAATGCCGAGGCAGACACATCCAAGGACAGTAGCGAGCATAAAACCTCCAGGTACGCAGAGTCTAAGAAAGGCAGAAAGGGATGTTGAAGTGGAGAGACTATAATGACAAGTCTTTTGTTTGAGAGACTGATTGGGAATGAGGGGAATGCTGTCCAGCCAAGAAAAGATTTAGTGAACTCACGCAGCATGTAGAAATGCTCTGACATAGTAGTTCTTAGTCAACGGTCCAAAGGATTTGACACACACAGTAAAGCAGTACTGGCCCCTGAGGGAAAACAAGTGAAATGAGTGAGCAATAAGCTTCAGTGGTGATCACAGAACTTGTCCAATAGAACATTTAAAATTACATCACTTACGTTCTTTCCATACTCGTGCCCTTGGATCTCTTGCTTCTGGGGTACTCAAGTAGACACACAAACACCCCAGCAGCGCTAGTTATCTGTCAAGGCTTACAAAGTTCACTAAGTCATATAATAACTATGGTACAGCATAAACATCTGTGACCCTGAGCAAGTTCAGTAGGTAAAGAAAATGATGGCTGGACTGGTAGAAGAATCTGCAAAATGTGCCAGATGAAAAACTATCACAATTCATTTATCTAAATGGTAGGAAACACTCCAAACTATTTATTATATTTGAACAAAGGCTTCATACGGTACAAAATAAAGCCTTGTAATAACATGTGCTCAGCCTACTGTGTAATGTACCAAATGTGTTATGCCTAAAGAAAGTCTTTCAGCTTCTATCAACCTCTTGTACACAGAGTGACTAAACTCTGTTTAAAAACGTATGTTCTTTGACACTGTAAAAATAAATAAATACTGCTTTAATTTACTCAAACCCTGCTACTTTTAAGTCACCTAAATTACATCAGTGCTTTTAGGCTTGTGATTTGTGCACCGACTTCAGTTTTGGTAGACAATTCACATTCATAACAGTAGATCCTTTTAGAGGGCCTCTGGATGGAAACATTTTCCAAAAAGAGACAACTTGAGTGTTACTTCTTTAGATTTTGGTTCATGCAAAAGTATAAAGGATACACAGCATAAGCAGCAAACTGCCAGCCTCTGAACTGTCCAGCAACCCCCACAATGCCTCCAGTGAGGAGAACTGAAACAAGGAAACAGGAAGATAAAATTTAAACTTTTAAAAAACAATACACCTTTTATGACAACACTGAAAGAGGCGAGCCCGTGGCGATTTGGGCATGGACTTCACTGAAATGCAGTTTAATTTCTACTTAAGTTTAATTTCTACTTATAATGTCGTGTTGTAATAAAATCAGTAAGTATTTCAATTTAAAAAAAAAAAAAACTACTTTAGCCTACTCAATCAACATGCTGGTGGAGGCAGCTAAAAAATATGTATATATTTGAATTAAACTGCTCATGTAAATTAATCAGACACTCATCTCTGAAAAACTCACAGTCTTCAGAAAAAGTGTTTACTCACTGAGTCCCGACGCTAGAGCCTGCTCATTGGCCCACATCGCCCACTCTATTTTCCCCATTGCGTTCACCTAAACTGTCTCTCTGCAAACGACTGCGACTCTCCAGAGAGCGACTCACGACTTTTGGTTGTTTCTACAAGGAAGCTCGTGTATATTGCTTACGGGATCTGAGGTGTGTAGCAGATGTGCTTGTTTTAGAGGCAGGGCTTATTCAGTCGTCATTTCCGAACAGTGCAGGACTGCAACGCTAGGGGAGGGGCTAATAAACCACACCCACCAGGTAGAGTAATGATCAAACATCCAGGTGGAGTTCATGAATTTCATATGATCTTGATAAACGCTGTCTTCGTGAACTTATTAAACAAACCACTCTCTTCAGAGTCGACGCAAACCTAACTGAAAGGCAGTGTTGGGCAGTAGCGTCGCTACAAGTAGCGCCGTTACTAGTTTAACTACATTTCTCAGTAGCTTGGTGGTAGCGTCGCTATTTTCTGAATCTAATAGCTTTTCAGTAATGAAGCTCTTTTATTGGCCGAGTAGCGCGGTAGCTTCCACACACGCTACATTTCTAGCATTTCTTATGGATCAGTAAGTGACACCACCGCCACACACGGACCTGTATGTGCAGCCGGCAGATGCACATCCCTGTGATGGTGACATCACGTACCGATCCTTGGGTTGATGTTTGCAACTTTGCTGCAGGGGAATAAAGACACGCGCTA
>JAPMOB010249993.1:0-19137 GCA_029875015.1 Lepomis gibbosus | reverse complement strand
GAGAGAGAGAGAGAGAGAGAGAGAGAGAGAGAGAGAGAGAGAGAGAGAGAGAGAGAGAGAGAGAGAGAGAGAGAGAGATAAAACAGAGTCCTGGGGAACTCGTTAATTCTGAATCATACAGATATGTGGGATGATCAAACGGCCAGCACATAACGTCAAATTAATAATTAAGGGACCATGGGCCGACACCAGTCTCCAGGCACCGCTAAACACATATGAATGGGAGTTCCTGCATTCATTATCGGGCAAAGAAAGTATTTTGGAGAGAATGAGGCAAGGAGAAATAGCGTAGGACATAGGAAACAAAAAGGAGACGAGTGAGTGTGCTGCTTCAGGGAAGCTGAGGCATTATATGCAAAGTTTACCTCATCGCCCCCAACTAACAAGTCATACATTTCTGATGCAAATATTACACCAAGATACACAAACTGCTTGCACTAGTGGTTGGTGGCTAGTTAATCTCAGAAGCAGTTTTCGAAATTTCTCCATCCAGCTGGATTTTTTTTTCCAGGTAGAAGAGGCTCAATAAAGGATGAATGGTTATACACATCATTGCTCTACACATCATAACAAAAAACAAAGTGCGTTTCTGGCCTGCTTACGAGTGTGTATCAGTGTGAGACACACTTAACCTTGATTTTACAAGCTTAGATGTTGGCGAATGCAAGATTGTTGCTGAAAGCAAACACGTGTGCTCATTATGCCATCCACTGTGAATCGAGATAAAAATGCTTTCAACTAAAAACTACTGCTGCTGTAATATCATGTTTCCTTTTTTCAGACTTTAGTCAGTTGCCAGTAGTGCTTACCTACAGATGACGAGACCCATTCTTTACTCTTGTGTCATTTGCCCTTTTTTCCTTGGGTAATTTGGGGCATATTTCGCTCAAGGAGTAGAGCATGACACAAGCTACATTACCAGGATCAAAGGTGTAATTCCCACTGTGCACGCAGTATTGTATTCCGAATTAGAGTACCAACTTCATGGCATATGTACATGATAAAATATCATTCTGACAGGCTGTGAGTCTTGAACATTGGCAGACAACATGCTGAGCTAAATAAATCAGCCAAAGGGCAGGGATGAAACTCTTCCACTTCTATAATAATTATTAAAGGGCTGTGTTGCTGGCAATCATTTTAATGTAGGAAATATTGATTCCTCCCCTTCTGATGGTCAGATGAAAGAGCATTGATTGTTGTATTCTTCAAAAGATTTTTTAGGCCTCTTTAAATCTTACTCTACATGTGGTAAAATAACTCCTGGTGAAGACAAATTCCATTTAGTCTAAAATAAATCATTACCTACTGGATATTTCACAGGAGCATATTTTATGAAGACTGTGGGATGATGTGAGCACTGCAGTTTTTCTCCCGATTCAAGAAATAGGTCTACTTTATTTGTCTGGTGCATACAATGATCCCTTTTGGCATTTTACACTCTCAATTTCCATTCTGAAACTACACAACACAGCTTTACACAACGCAGCTCCTCTGCATTTGACCTCCCCTTACAATGTGCCCTCTGTCAAGACAGAAGAGGGATTTACACAGAGCAAGCCTGTGGCAGTGTTTCTGCTGAACGCTAGCTTTCTTTGATTAGTTTTCCCCTGTACCATTTGACATTTCCACCCAGTCGCCTTCTCCATCTCCTTCTCTCTTGCTTCATCGGATGAGAGAGACGTACAATAAATGCTCCTGCCCGCATGTCAGTCTGAATTTAGCTCCTGACAGATTCAGGATTTTCTAAGAATGTATACAGTTTTCAACATTACCTCAGGAAGGTTTAAAGAAAGCTACGGGGAGCTTGCATGAAAAATCACTGAAATAAAAAGGAATGGCGCAGTAGTGGTTGAGTGCGGGAGGTATGTTGTAAAAAATAAAAAATAAAAAGCTGGAAGAGGAGAAGAGGTGACAGGAGGTCCAGGAACTAGAAGATATATGTGAAGATGAACTGCACGACAGGAAAGTGCTGAATATTTTTATCAACTTTTCTCCTTTGCTCTCTTTCATGGCACAACAAGGCTAACATGTCCCTCGAGTAGAGGTTGCTCACCTATATTTACTTCATTCATTCTGCCTGAATGCATTTTGAACATTACAGCTGTAAACTGATACCCTCCAATGTCTGTTGTGTGTCCTGCACTGTCCCCTCAAACTACGTATATATGACATCCCGTGATCTCTTTACCATATGTTCAGCAGATAATTATGACACTGTACACTGATCAAATACAGGGCAAGAAATACAAGTCCAATGTTTAAGACCCAAATCTACACTGACACACTGTCTAGTCTGAAGCAATATTCAAAAATCATGAAAGTCTTTCCTTATTTTCAGAATGAGATATTACTTACTTACTTACTGTATGTGCTCTCTTTGTTTTGCCTCTATTCTTAGACTATCCAAGCAGAAGATTTAATTTTACTTGAACGTCATCAGCATTATTTAACTTCCAGCCATCCCAAGTTGGGTAGACAATGTGGCTGTAGGCCCATGAATCTCTACTATAGTGCATTTACTACAGGTATGCATTATGTGATTATGTGAACTCTGATGAGCGTAATTAACCTTTTTTTTTTTTCAATTTCCCTCAACTGTGTGCCTCTGGGCTTCTGCTGCCAGTTACTGTTGACTTTGAGCCTTTCTTTTCTCAAAATTTGAACCTTGTCACGTAGCCAGTAATTGCAGGGTAGAAAAGGTTGAGTGGTGTCAGAGCTTAAATTGCTTAAAAAAAAACTCCCAAAAATGAGTGCTGGCATAGAACACACCGTATTTTTAACAGATTCATATATGTTTATTCATTTCACACACTGAATGTGTTCGGTATCTACAACATACACAAAAAGTTGATACACACCGACTGTTGTCTGGAGTCAAATGTGTGCCTTTACTGTTAAAGGACTGTCTCTTTGATGTTGCAACGTGCACCATCTTTAAACATCACTATACCTTAAATCATATGATAAGGCAGTCCCGGGGAAAACTACCTAAAACTAACATGACCATAGAAAAGATGAAGGTATTCCTTTTATTCCAGTGCTTTGGTATATAGTGCTAGTTTCCTAAAAATTAAAGCTATATTTCCCATAAAACCTGGGAGCCTTAGAAACTTTTGAAAGCTTTAGTAAAGCAATCTTGTTGATTTCCTGTGAAAAAAAATATCAACTGATATTAAAAATAGCGTTGTAACTTTGGAACATTCCTGTCCTCTGCTTTCTGTGTGCTTATGTGTGTGTTACCCAGAACGCAGAGCTTTTCAGGTTTGATTCGCACCAGTGCCACCTATTCTAAAAACGTATACACACCTTTTGCTGTAAGGGAGCTTGTATAAAAGACTCCACCAAAAGGTGCGTTTATGTTACCAGAGATGACATTGAAAGGACACTGCACCCGCAGTGGCCATTTGTCCCTTCCACCAAAGTATCTCTCTACTCCCCAAGCTTCCCTCTGACAGACTGAGGTACAGCACTGCCCAGATAAGCACACAAGCAAGTCTTTATCTGCCTGGCAGGGGGACATGGCCTGAGCTAAAATAACCAGCAATGGGGGCCTGGCTATCTTCACAAGGCCCAGAGAATAGAACAGATGCATGCTAAAATGACCGGCTAGCAGAAGTAAAAAAAAAAACTCACACTGTGCACACAGACGCTTGTTTAGCTAATACAGCAACCACCTGCCACTGGCCGTTACCTCTGTTGGACCTGATAAGACAGAATACACCAGCACTGTGATTATAAAGTGGTGGAGAGTGGGAGGTGGGCATGTGAATATGAGACAGCTCCATTTACAGTACTTAACTGTTGTCGTTTGGTGGGGGAGGGGGGTGTAAGGGGAGGGAGGCGACTGGCTTTATGACTAATACAGTAATTGATGGAGAAAAGCTTCCTGGGTCATAAATAGGAGCCATTATCCGCTGAATTAGTAAAGTGGGAGACAAAATGACGCCCAGCCATTCAGTGATTTGCAGAGAAAAGCAGAGAATTGGGAAAAGGGCACTTGTTATCCATCTTGCTACAAATAGGTATCTTTCACAGTACATGGAGACCTTTTGGTACTATTAGAGGTACTATTACAAGCAAACTTATTCCGCTTTCTCCTGCCACTCATGTGGCAGTCTGTGAAGAAGGCATAATCAGGGTGAGGATGCAGATGAGAGCAATATCAATTTAAACTTTTTTTACTGTTGTACTTGTAGTAGCTCTGGATACGATAAACAAGTTGAAAGCATATAACTTATTCCACATATTTTCATCCCACTCATTGCCACTTCATCTCAACAGACACTCTATTGCCTATATGTACTAACAGATATAATCTTGTGAAATCTGGGTATGTCTACTAAAGTTGATGAGAGCAATATCAACGACTGCATGTTACTGATTTAAAGAAGTTGATTTGCTGAAGCTAATCCTGACTAAGATTAAACTTCATTTTCCTATTAGCCAAACAGCAGACACATGACACACAGGAACCATCAAGACTGCTTTGGGGGTGAAAAAACAACCACCAATGACTACAGAATGGAGCAATTTAGCATCCCAATGTGTACATAACATATTATTTTTTACCTTTATCATTTAAGTCTAATAAGAAATTGGACTTGGATATGTACTACTGATTTAAATATAACTTATTTTGAGACATTTTTAAATTTTCAAAGGTACTGACACTGTTCAGCGTTAATCAACCGAGTCAAGTGGACTACCTCTGAGGTGTTGAGATTTACTAGCTTCCAGTAGGCTTGCACTTTGTTTATTTTTCCACACCTTCATACCATCCTGACAGTATACCGGGCTACAGTGAAATGTGAAAGATGGTGAAATTTTCACAAATTGGGAGAAATACGGGACACTGGGAGAAATTTCACCCAAGGAGTAAACCGGGACAAGGCAATGAAAAACAGGAGTGTATAGCATGTAGCCTACTTACACAAGTCCTACTGGGTTTAAATACATATGGCCCATAGAATATTGACTAGGTAGGGAATAATATTATTCTTGCTGGAGGACCCCCTGAATGGAGATGATGTGCACAAAGCTTCGTCTGTGCTCATCTTTATCATCGGGACTAAAACCAAAATACGCATGGAAGGCAAATATGGCCATGACGCCACCCATAGGAGAGGATGATGTGCAAAGCAACACTGCTTGACACAAGACACCAGCGGTATGGACTCGAGTTACAAAAATTATTACTTTACATTTGACTTGACAAAATCAAAGAAGTCTTGCAACTTTGACACCAATGACTCATGACTTCACTTAGACTTAAGCCTATTGACTCGAAATGACTTGACACTCCCCATGCCCAAATATCAATTATGATATAAAAAAACTGTGCAGTGCATCAACATGGCACTGTGCAATTAATTCAATTTTAATTGTAATTACGCCTTCGACTTCCACCCACGGTGTGAACTATGAGGGAGCTTCTCCTCTTAATAAGACATGAACTTTTATATTGACAGTATGGTTTCTAGCTAATAATTTCTATATTTCTGTATCGTCGTGGGTCTTGCGTAAAATCACGAGCGTCTGGCTTCCTCCAGCCACAGGGAACAATCACCGTCTGTCTGAAGCATGCCTGGCACGCCCCAGCACCACACTCCCTCTACGGTACCTACAACAGGTTGTGTAGTACGACCTGTGCATTGTGAACAGTTCGTGATCGTTCCCCCAGGCTGGATGAATTTTACCCATGATCCATGCACAACAGCTGGGGCTCTCCGCAGTGCCACACAACTTAAATTCTTCCATCTCATGGAGAAAAGAAATGTAGAAACAGTGTAGAGAGACTATCACAGCTGATGCGTGAAGCTGCATCGAACAACAAAGTAATTAAGATAAAACAATAATTACGCCGGGTGCTGTTTCACAATGACACTCGTTTTGTTTTATAAATCCAGAGCACCCCCATTCCCATACAGCTGAGACTCTCATCCCTCCCTAAAAGCCCATCCTCTCTCTCAGCAGCTGTGATGTTTAATTCAGCTCGAGCCAACATGACTGGGGGTTATAACTGCTATAACTTCCTATTCAACATTAATAGCTTAAGCCTATGGCATTTTACTATTGGCTAATGGCTAAGCGGGTATTTTAATGGATGAATGGATATTATTTATTCTAAACCAGGTGTGTTCAGTGTTGCTTTACCTGATTGGTGCTTGCAAAATATCCACTGTGTCCGTGTCTTCTAACGTCAAACCATTTTAATTTTCTTACCGTTGGTTTAAGTCACTGCATCTCCTGACAAAAGTCCACGCTTGTATTTCGGAGTTCTGTAACGTAAGTTCTTCAACTTGAGTAGTTCACCTATCACCGCCTCCCCTCCCCTCCATGTACACACATATGCACTCACACACAGAGCCCCCTCAGTGGCCCATCCATCACCCAAAGCAGTCACCTTGGGGGAAACCACGCTGCTGTTGTCGTCTTGCACTCTAGATGCTGCTTAAAGTTAATAATGTTGGATTACTATTTCTTATTTCATGGGCTATTTAGGATTTTGGAGTAGGTCTAATGTATATATAATAGTTTTTAAAAACAAAGTATTACACTTTAAAGTTCAATAGATTAATGTTTCCTAAGTCAATGAGTAATCCTGTTAAATAATTGTGATCTCATTACTGACCAAAAAAATTAGCAGTCTTACATGAACCTTTAATTTAATTCATGAAAATATAGAACATTTGATGTGTGTAATTGTACCTTCTTTCTGTACAGGCTGTTTCATTCAATACATTTTTTATTTTTAACTTACATGATTGTTTTAAATTAGATGAAGAGCGCATTATGATTTGTCTAGGACTCAAAACTCAAAGTTAAGGACTTGGGACTCGAGTGATAAGACTTGAGAATTACTTGTGACTTGTAAAACGATGACTTAGTCCCACCTCTGCAAGACACCGAGGGGATCACATGAAGCCACCTGAGCGCAACGTGGCAGCAACAATAAGTCCAAGTCCAACAGTTGGTCCCGCACAAGTGAGAGAAGAGGAAGAGGTCTTTCATGATCTAATCAGAAAAAAATCTGGCCATTTAAATAGCCTTAGCTAGGGCCAATACAAATACAGACTTGCCCCCTGATTTACTGATGAGGGTTCAAAGCAGCAGCAGCAGGGATTAAATCATGATGTCGGCTCAACGTTGTGATCAGCCATCGGTGATGGACGATGGCCTCGTCTATTGGCCAACATATATTACAACACATCACCTCAATACAGCATCTCCATATAAGTTAAATAGAAAGAGGCATGTCTGCATTTTTGACTGAATTGAAAATCATATGTTAAGGATGTCTAAATACCCTGTACGTCTAAAAGACTCAACAGGCCACCAGCTGCCTCTCTGTCAATCCTGGACTTGACTTCAAACCCTCCCAGCCCTAATCAGCACACAAACAAACATGCAGGTATATAGATGGAGGGATAGACAGACAGTCAGAGTGATAGACTGATTGAGCCAAATGTGCATTCAATAAATGGCACACACACAGACACACATACTCCCTCTCTCTCACACACTCACACACCCTCCAGGCCTAAACAACCAAGCCCTATCAATCAGGACCAATTCTCACAGGCTGAGTAGGCAAGCACCATCACTATGGAAACCAAGCCTTTACTCCAAACCAGTCTTGTCTGGAGGTTTTCACACACAATCATTGCCAACAAAGACCAACAGACTGCTGCAAAAACTTGAACCAAGCAAGCAAGAGAGAAAGAAGACAAAAAAGTTGGCTAGTCTTTTGGCATTTTCTGAAAACTTGGTGAGATCAACATGAGCCAACTCAGAAGATGAAGAGGTGAGGATTTTGATCTTCCACAACTGCTCTAGCATTTAGTCATTCAGTCAACAATGTGGTCCCTGATATGACTGCTGTGTATTTTTTACTAATTTAGTCCACTACGTTTCCATGACACAATATCAGCTAAACCAACCTTTCATACTAAAACTCTGTGTTAAAGAATTGAAGGAGATGCACTTTCCCTCCTTCTTCATCTGTTGCCACAGTGTTCTTGAGCAAGACACATTCAGTTCAATTTTATTTATATAGCGCCGAATCACAACAACAGTTATCTCACAGCGCTTTTCATAAAGAGCAGGTCTAGACCATACTCTGAAGTTATTTACAGAAGCTCAACAATTCCCACTTACCTTATAATAGTGAAGCTGAAGGGGGAACCTCTGTTTTACTGTGGTTGTGCTGGTCAAGTGTGATTTTCTGAAACGAAGGTTACAATATGGTAACCCTAGTTCTATAACAGGCGGAGCCCTCTACTGGACTCTATGGGTACTACCTCCTCCAATCACAAGCACGCACTTGCCCACTGAAATTTTAGTGTGCACACAGCTGACCAATAGGACCTCGCTACCGATACGTGCGTGACATATATATAGCAGTGTCCCTACTGCCTCAACATCCGACCGCCTCTTCACCAGACAGCGTCAGAGTGGCAGGGCTCATAGGCAGAGGGCTCCACCTCTGCTTATAAAACTAGGGTTTCCATATTGTAACCTTCGTTCTATCTACACAGGCTCCGCACTCTACTGGACTGCATGGGTACAGTGGGTGGAGCCCAATGACTGTTCGTCCTAGCCGTGACAACCTAAAGTCCACTACACCAACCTGGTTGGCCACAGGTCGGCCAAAGCCCCAACCACCACATTACCTAGTGACAGAATGGTGGGACACCCCTGAGAAGGTCGCTGGACCAATAGGAGCTTTGCCTGACCATTAACACCTGCACTGCCCTGACTTCTCACTGAAACGTCAGGCACTACAGTGTTCCTCCTCTATACCCAGTAGTCACCAGATCCTCACTTTTCAGATCCTAGGTCGCACTTGCGAGCTGGATCCCGAGGAGCCTGACATATCCAAGAGATAGAAACGCACAAACGGGCACAGTAAGGGACAAGATGCCATTGTGCAGATCTCTTCGACACACACCCCGCTGAAAAGGATCGTAGACACTTCCACACTTAGAGGTGCGTCTGTTCCCGCCCGTGCACAGGCTTGGGAGATTCACTCACAAAGCCAGCTGGACAGGTTCTTCTTGGACAGGGGTTTACTGACTGCACTGAAACAGACAAACAGCTGACCAGTGCATCGAATGGGGGCTGTGTGCTCTACATAGGACGTTAGCCTAGCACACATGGACATAACAGATGAACTCTCCCCTCCCTGCACCCTAAGTGGGGTAGTGGGGTAGAACGCATCCAGATTTGTCCTGGAGCTCAACATGCTCCTTATCTTCTTAAGAACAAAGGACATGTGTTGTCTCAATTTGGCTGAACTGTGGACACCAAGAACCAGCATGCAGCTGGGGTGAACCGAGAGGCACACAGCTCACAGCTCATCTTCTGCAGAGGTGAGAGCAAGGCACAGGGGTGTTCAAGAGATAGCATTTTCAATGAGGATTGCTCCAGGGGCTCATAAGGTGCAGATATTACAGCCACCAACACAAGCAGCAAGTCCTACTGAGGCACAGAGAGACAGTGGCTGGGGGGAGCTAACTTCCCAATTAATCGCAACCCCAGGCTGTTGAGGTGCAACGATTGCAGTGCGATGCATCTGCTGAGTGTGTGGGGGGCTAGCAAGCAGTTGACAGGGAACCTAATGTATTTGTAGGCGAAGGGGGTGGTGCCGGCGATGCAAAGGCAACGCGAAGGAACTGAATATTTTCAACTCAAGCGAGAAATTCGCATGACGTTGTGTTGCGATCGCCCATCAACCTTGAGATTGTCCGGATGTCACGACAGCTTCAGAGCGTTGTGTGGAGAGGGCCACGCAAAGCGGGCGATTGAAAAGCTGCAGGCCAGCTCAGAGCTGCTAAAATTGGGCTAGAGGAGCAGAGAGCAGCGCTCCCTCTTCAGATAAAAAAACCCCACCCATGGTCGGACTGGACTGTGCTCGCAACTACACCATTTGCTCGAGGGAGGAGCTCGGAGTAAACTGCTTTTTACTTTAGTTTTTGGGATTACAAAGTTGATTTATCTTCACTCAAACGTTTCAGCAGCTAGATTCCGTGCACATCCGGTTCCAGTGTTGTTAGCGTCATTTGGCACTACTTCATATTTATATAAAAAACAGACAAAACTGGACATCGCTGGGAGAAAAGAAAGCAAGGAGGTTAACTACCTGGTGAGAAACCTGGTCAGAAAACGTGTATGTAACTTTACTGGGACCAAGTTAGCATAGCATAGTCCTGATCGATCTGAACTCCATTCAGAAAACAAACATTTTAGAAGTTATTGTTCTGCTGTCTTGCTGACAGACCTGACAAAGCATGATTTCATATGTTTAACAAAACTGCATCATATTGTAGTTATTTCGGCATCAGTTTGATCCGTTTCTTGCTATTTAATCACAACAAAATGTTTACTTAGGGTTCATACAGCTGTAGTAATGGCATGCTGTCTTTATCGCTTTAAAATTGCCTTCTCGCGTTGTGTGTGGACACTTCCAGAATGTACTCACGCGAGGAAAGCGTCGCGAGGCGAAAATTCGCATTTGGTCTGAAAGCACTTTTAGGGTAAAAAGAAATTACCATCTACACTAATCTACACTGTAGCCATATTCCACAGGGCATGTTTGGATCAAGCGCCATCCCTGCATAACCTTAACCTTGGCTGTTCAAGTATAAGGGTTAATGAAACAGTTGCTTTTCCAATTAAAATTTAAGGAAGAAAGGCTAATGGGATTTGCTCATGAGGCAGCTGGGATGCCAAGCAGTTTTGGAAGTAATGATTCACAAAACTAGTTTCTGCTGTTTGGATTGTGCAGCCAGTTCCCACAGTTGAAAATTGTTCATATTGTAACCTTAAATGTCATATTCGCCTTTCAACAATTTGATTTAAAGGGCATTATGTAGTGTCCAGTGGCCACTAGCGGTGTGTTGTCTCAGAGGCAGCTCAACACCGGCACCATACCTTTCATTCAGAGCAGCGAGCTGCATATTGGCACAGTTCTCCCAAAAAAAGGCAGAGTGACAGGAAACTCCCACTGCAACGTTACAGTAATAGTTTTATTAGCTGCAGGTTGAACTAAGCAGGTTGAACTAAGCAGGTTGAACTAATCCACGCTTATTACATGATCAAGGTACATATACTGCATTTAGCTGACTACATTGTTAGCTCACCTGCTGCTTTTCAGTAACTGTCTTTACTATCTATGAATCTGTCACCAGAGGCTCAGCAATTTCAGCACAGCTACATGTATTGGATGATAATGAAACGGTTAGTGAGTTGGACTGAATAGTATAAGATTGTGTCACACTTTATAACAGTTAGACTGCAGTAAGTAACTTTGCTGTGTGTTAGTGGATGGCTCTTCCTCTGTGTTGTTGTGACCGTTTTGTTGCAGTGTTGTATATTATGTGGGTCACGTTAGTTACAGCAACTGAGAGGTGGAGAAGCTGTGTACCTGAGTATTGGTAAAACCACAGTAAACCTAAACTGAACGTTACTAAGCAAATAGCGGCAGGTCCGTGCTACTGTAGCGTTAGCTGGCTGCTCCTGGCTGCATGACTATAGGCTAACATTAGTAAACATATCGCTCCACATCTGCTTTTTACCGTTACATCCTTTCTTGCAGGTTAAATCAACAGTGGTGCACAGGACAGTAACATGGGTCGTGTTAGTTGTTGAAGTAATATGGAAAGCGATATAACTTTGCAACAGATAACGTTAGCAACTGCTCGGCATTAGCTGTCGAGCTAACGTGACTTTCTCTGTGTTATTCCAGCTTTACTAATGCTCACTTTGTTCTTACTTGACATTATCTGAACCTGTTTGGTCCAGAACATAAAACTTTTTTGTTGTTTTGTATCCTTGTGTGGAGCCTGTGTTTTGTTGTGAGCTGGTTGTTTTATGGTGTTAGTGGGCTGCATGTCGTTAGCTGCCATGTTGTTGCCGTAGTACGAGAGAGGCTCTGGAGCGCGTACAGGGCTGAATCCGACCCAGAGACCTAACATTAAAAGCAGAATAGTGGCTGATGCAAGCAATGGAGAAAACAGGTGTGTCCTTCATTTACAAGTGAGTTTTTTTATCTGTTTGATCACAATTCAACTTTTTGGAGGAAATTTCATGTAACATGACATCTTGATACGATAAGTGGAATGAAAGGTCTTACTTAAAAGCATTTTCACATCTTCCAAGACAAATCTGAAATCAGCTTATTTCCACTGCCAAGAAATGAAATATCACTTCATTAGGAAATGCATTCACTTGTTTAAAGAAAACAGATTTCAAGGCTCAGCAGTACATGTAGGGAGTAAGGATGAGATATTTTTATTCAAACCCTTCCCCATTGCATCATGCAGTGCCATCTATGTCGACTGCACTCCAAACAAAGTCGCAGGGCTCAGGCTTTGCAGTCCTTGAGGGACTTGTGGCAGGATGTGGGTACCCAGTATAAAATAAGTTCTGGAGTGTTAGTACCCAGAGGTGAAAAACTTTGCCAACCACACTGTTACTCACTGTGAAGCTGCATTTCTAAAAAGAGTGGCACACTTGTAATATGCCCAAATTGGTCCCATTGAAACCATTGTTAAAGGCTAAAGAAAAAAGGAAAAGACACTAAGTATCCTTCCACCCATTGGAAATAAATAGACTCTAGTCTTCAAGGGGGGGGGGGGGTTAAGCTTAAGTGTGTGACTGATTTCAAAATGGCCATAGAGCACACACAGAGGAGGTGAAATGGGACCAATTTTGTGTCATTTAGAGACTCACTTGAGGAAATTGACACTTGTTGGCTCATTAAATGAAGAGGACACCTCCAATTGCCAAAGGTGTTATAGGTCTGATCAAAACAAAGTACAAGAGTAAAGAAATTGAGTCAAAGCAATCTTCTATCTCTCTAGTGAAAACAAAATATAAAACTCTGAAAAAATAGTAACAGAATCTTTCTCTATATCTAAATCCAAGTAAAGCCACAAGGAGAAGTTGTTGAAAAAAACATTGAGTGCTAGAGCCTTTCATGCACTTCAATCACTTGTATTGTTAAGTCAAACTGAGTACATATAACATCGCTCAAACTACTGGAGCATATTACTGAAAAGAGACTAAGAAAGAGAGATGATGGCAAAAGAGAAAAGATATGAGCATCACCCACACTGTGGCTGCAAGCTCGGAGGACAGCTTTTGGATCTCTTTTTTTCTGACCAATACCGTGCTTTTAGAGGTACATTTTACTGGATTGTTTGGGATACTATTGCCACAATGTTTTGTTTGTCTGAACCAATTTGATAGTGAATGAGCACCTACTGTATGCTGTCCTGTGGCCTCTTGGTAATCAGTCATATGGGCTAGAGCTGCACTGTTGATCGGTTGTTCTTTTAACACAATGATTTCATTGGGGTTAAAGGGGAGATTCCTTGTCAACAGTGTTCAGCCGTTTTGTAAGGTGCAAGTAAGCAAAACACTTTGACCACACACACACTTACAGCTCACATGTGAAACATGCAACAAGTGGCAATTGGAACCACTGTTTATTCTGCCATTACAATTTCCTTCTGCCATGGGGGTCATCTAGTAATGGGAAGGTTCCTCGTTCCATCACTGGCTACTCCACAAAGAGCATCAAAGTATCCTTGAGCAAAACACTGAATCCCTAACCGCTCCTATCCTTTGCCATCAGTGTATGAACGTGTGCATATGCTGTGTATTTTAAAGCGCTCTGAGTAGTCGTTTGACAAGAAAAATGCTATATAAATGCAGTCCGTTTAACATTGTTAAGTGTACACCTCTGAGAATTCAAACTATAACAACCTTCAGAATGTTGACAGCACCAACAGGCTACAAGAAGCAATGATTCATGCCTGTAACTGTAATTAAAAATTTACTTGTTTTCTTCTCATCTGAGAGGAAAAACAGTGTACAAAGTAAAGTATGGGGCCAAGCATGTAACAGCAGGGTGCACATAAAATTGAATTTGACAGAATTAACTTGACAGTGTTGGCTCAAACATAATTTGACTGGAAAAGATAAGGAGCGAGGGAGGGAGAAGGAAATACAGAGAGCAATAGAGAAAAACCAGGAGAAAGAAACAAAGAGAACAAGAAAATAACAACTACACTAAGGGGCTTCATTTTTTCCAATTGGCAGCTTCAAAGGAATATAAATAATTGAACGCCCTCGCCCTATCACTGTGAGTTCTGGCCAATTACTATTAGGAGTACTTTGCCAAGAATGCTACTGTTGAAGACTCTAAAAGGCCAAAAGAAAGGAGGGGGCAGAAGTGAGAAGGAGGTGAAAGGCCAGATAAAAATGCTGACAAATAAGTCTCTAACTGTGTCCAAAAACACAAACAAGAAAAAGAAACACATATTGCAAGATAGAGTCACTTAACTCAGAAAAGTGAAGAAATTGCAGTATATCAGAATACTCTTTTTTTCCCCTTTACCCCTGAAAAACCTGAACTTCAAAACATCAAGCATGAAGGCGAATAAACAGGAAAATATAGGACAGTATCTCTTTTCCTTCCTTTTTTGCACCTTTGTCAACTCCCAAAGGGCAATAACAGAACACAACGGAAAAGAAAGAATTCCCCATCTCCATGTGGCTAAAACCAGATTTGAATGCCCAATGAGAAAACTAAAGGACATGTCATGGTGGGAATTGTTAATAGTGGCAGAGGGATTGGAGCTCTTGTTTGAAGTTACTCTGGCCCCACAAAGGTTTTAGTGTCTGGTGATGTGTGCGTGCATGTGTTAGTATTAGGCCACTTTTGTGTACGTAAAGGAAATGGTGAACACCATGGCAACTCTGCCACCCTGCAGCTCATAAATCAAAAAACTAATATTAAAAATTGGTGTTCATATGTCTGATAACTTCCGTAATTACCTACACTTTCAATATTCACAGAGCAATTTTTTTAATCAGCCTCCATGACAATGTTAGAAACCCAACCTTTTGATAGCTGAAGTGAAAAATGAAACACACCTTTTGACTGCTATGTTTAATTCAGTTATTTTAACCAGCACTATCTAATATACTGGTATATTATAAAATATAATATATTTTACACTTATGTATACATATTTGTAATTAACAAAGTATTGTTAATTATGGAGTCTTGGATGACTGGACTTGATGACTTGAAAGATCCAAAAAAAAAAAAAAATAACAAGACAAATAAATTATGAATATCGAAACGTTAACATAATTAATTCAGATTTTTCTCATAAAGTGAATGCAAGACACTGTAATCTAATTTTATAGCTGTGCTGCAGCAAATACAATAGGTATACTTGCTTAATATGTCATAGTCACCTATGACAAAGCTCAGGTGACACTCCACACATTAGTATAATGCACACACTCATATTTGGGTGTGCCTGCACACAAATTTCATGTAAATATATATGTACACACAAACAGGGAGTCATGTATTATTAAGGTTGGGGTGGTGGGATTTATTGAGCCATCTTTCTTTCTCTTTTGATTAAAAATGTCTCCTTCTCACTGTGATTTATGAGTGTAAATGAAAAGGGATGGAGGGCAGCGAGAGAGACAGAGAGAGGGAGGGATGTGAGAGTAAGGGATGACATCATGCTTTCAGCTGGGCCTTTTTTGCAAAAGGGTGGCACCCACTGTGTGCGTGAGACAGAGCCAGTGTTGACACCAGGTGTTTGTGTCTTCCCCCTCCCCTCAATCCTCTCAGTCGACCAGGTGGGAGTGATTATAATTGGACAACTGCACCACTGGGTTGTGTGTATGTGTATGCATGTGTGTGCTATGTGTGTGTGTGTGTGTGTGTGTGTGTGTGTGTGTGTGTGTCTGGTGGAGGGGGTTGTATGTGGGTGTATGTGGGTGTGAAAGACAATCAGAGAGAGAAAAGGAAGGTAGTCTCTGAGTGTGCGCATATATTTCCAGACATAGTGGTAGGCCAACACTATGTGGCCCCAAAAAGAGATGAGAACGAGCGAGGCCTGTGTGTGTGTGTGTGTGTGTGTGTGTGTGTGTGTGTGTGTGTGTGTGTGTGTGGGTGTGTGCTCTTGTTCAGACTTACCAAAGTCTAAACAAGAGCCAATAAGACAGAGGGAGAGAGTTTGACAAAAGCAGTGATCATATCCACAGGCAGGGCAGACAAAGACGGGCAGATACTGACAGATGGGGAGAGAGCCCTGCTGTTAGAGTATTTGTGCCTGTGTGTGTGTGTGTGTGTGTGTGTGTGTGTGTGTGTGTGTGTGTGTGTGTGTAAGAGAGACAGAGGGTGGCGGCTAATCTCCATCAAAGATGAAGCAGACTGCACTGAATGTTATTTAAACCAGGGTGAGCAAACAGAGGCTGTGGATAAGTTGAAGCGGAGGAGAAAATGAGTCCTAACAGTCTGTCTTAATATGCAACATGTTACGAGAAGGAGCTTTTGCACCTTTGCTTTGCTTTCACTCTGAAAAAAGTGTGTGGCCTTGCAGTCAGTCAGACAGACAAGGCAAAAAGGAAGAGAACAAAGACATCTGTTTGACATCTGTCTGTGTGCAATTTAAGATCTTTTCAGCCAGCTGGGCTGAAAGATACTCGAATTATGCCACCAGACACTCAAACCACCATGCAATCAAGAGTAGACAGCTCTGTTGCGACATGAGAAAAATCAAGTCCTCCTCATGTTATCTTGAACCATTTAGAACACACTTAAAAACTGTCAGAAACTGAGATGTACAAAGAGACACAGGGGGAAAAGGCAAAAAATGCAATTTAGCTTGCAAATTACCTAAGATAGATTCAACTACCTGATAATGTCGGTTGGGGCACCTACACCGTGCAACAGTATGCCTGACATATCACTTTGGCTGAATCTTAAAATATTTTCAAGTGCCATTTTAAGACATATTCTTACTCCCCTGCACACAATTTAAATGGATTCTCTTAGTCTTGGTTTAAACCTTCCTTCATGATGGTTTTGCAGACACATTCACCACGCCATATATAATCGTATATACATATACTCGGCAACATACTTACCCACACCCAAACTCTCTTTACAAACAATCACTCTTTTTTTATTTCTCTGCAGCCTCCTCTTTGTTTTTTCTCCCAACGCTGCTCTAAGCCCATCTTAACTGGGAAATGGTGCAGAACAAATCCTAAGGAGCTGACAGGATGGGAGAGACAACTGACACTTCTCTGTTACTAACATTGGAAGGTTTGGAGGATGATATATACAGACAAGCATCAAGTCTATATGGTAAATATTTCAAGAGATCCATGATTTAACAATGTCTGGGTTTTTGATCGGTGTCACAGAAAAATCACAGAAAAAGGAAGTCACACATTCAACAGCGAACATGGCTATCAACAGCTGAGTAAAATCACTGAGGCCCTAAATGCTCATTCATCTTAAGTACATATACCAAAGTAGATGTAAAAATGGCACTTAGCCTTAACAAGATAAAACTAGCTCTTGGCATTGTAGTGAAATCCTTATTTGTATGGTGGGTGGTGATGACGCAGTGGATAATACTGTGCTTTGGAGACCCGGGTTCAACTCCCCACTGTGACACATCCACCAATGTGTCCCTGTGCAAGACACCCCTAGTTGCTCCAGAGGTGTGCGTCCTCAGACATAAATAGCAATTGTAGTTGCTTTGGATAAAAGTGTCAGCTAAATGTTATTTTCTTTGGATGAGGCAGAAGCAGAGAACCAGCAGACGAAGTCCGCCTTTACAAGATGAGATATCAATAATTGCAGAAATGTAGATCAAAAAAAGCACTGAAAAGGATGAAGCTCTAGGAAGGAAATGTTTCCACCTTTCTGCAAACCCCCGTCCTCCCTTCGTTTCTAACCTATGTTTCAGATATGAATGATGAACCTCTACATAGGATAGCTACATAGTTATCAGTAGTAGCAAGGCTAGTAAGTGTATTGATACTTACATAAGGCGTGGGCGCCGGTGAGCAGCAGTGATAGTAGCAGCGTGGTGACAGGCAGCAGGAGTGGCAAGGAGAGGCGAGGGGCACCGCTGGTGGCCATCTTGGCTCCAGGAGGGAAAAGGGGGCAGGGAGGGGTGGGGTGGGACTGATCTTTGACCTGGCTGGAGAGCCGAGGCCCCGACTGCGCAGGGAAGGTTGGGGTCTTCACGCAGGACGGACTGGCACTCTGCAAAAGAAAGGGAGAAAATTAGATATTTTTCTTATGAACTTCATTTATGAAAGGAAGGTATGTTGTCCTTCATGCTGTTTTTCAAACTCCCATATCCACAATAATAGTTCCAAACATTCATATCTGGGATCAGATCACAGACACTATACATTATCTACAATTGACAAAACATTAAAAAGCCGATGGACAAAAAGAAAATGACCGTGAACACATACTGTGGCACTTAGGTAACATAATTGTTTGAATGTGAAAACAGTCCTAAATGTTCTAAATAATACTAAATAAAATGGTGCCAAACTAAATGTGTTGCTGTTGAGCATTTGACAGGATGCTCGTAGCCAGAGCCAAAGGTGATGGTCTTGCCCAGATCAACAGGACATGTTACTTTTGATCAACACACTTGGCCACTCTGCTGCACTTTTCACAACCCCTTGTTGCTGCTGACACATAAATGGAAGGAAGGCAAGAGTGTGTTGGAGACACTACTGGAAGCAAAGTGTCACATAACCCAAACCCTGTAACCTCCCCATCTTGCAACCAGCGTCTTCTCACATCCCTTAATTAGCAGGGGAGGCACTGTTTGCTTTCTTTTTTTCTTCCGTAATCGCCTGATCTTGTCATTATTTGCTTATCTCATTGCCTTGTAATTACACAGCCACCCGATGATATTCCAGGCACCGTCTCTTTGTTTTTGTCAAATTGCCATTAATCCCTCAAGCTACACAGGGGGGCTGGGGAAAACCCTCACCACACTCACTATTTCTGTCATTGATACGTCTGGTGCAGCACAGACCTAACACCAAGTTGTTATGCATACTCTTTAATTAAGAAGATGTGAACAAAGAGACAAGGAAAGAGCGAGAGACCCATGACGAGAATGCAAGCTGTGGATTCTTGCTGATGGACACAGGCATTAATGTCTGTTTCAGTAAACAATCTGTGTTGTGTGTGTATATATATATATATATATATATATATATATATATTAGTGGTGGGCCGTTATCGGCGTTAACGGCTGCGTTAACGCGAGA